>PJEM01014583.1:0-34241 GCA_004023845.1 Helogale parvula | reverse complement strand
CTCCCCGTCACCCCTCAGCCTCCCCACGTTCCCCAATATCAGTACCCCTTTGACTTCCCGTATTTTCTCTGACCCATCAGGCCCCCCGACATTCCTGTTCGTCCCTCTGGGCCCCCCGCATCTCCATCACTAGCCCCTCAGACGCTGTGACTTCCCCGTCATTTTGCCCCTGAGGACTTCCCCGCCACTTGGTCTCTGATCTCCCTAGCGTCGGAGCCTTGGTCTGAGTTTCCATTGTCCCTGGCGGGGAGGGGACAGTGAGACCCGGTTGGGTGTGTGTGTGGGACTGACAGGTCCGCCTGTCTCTCAGGGTGTCCTGTCCACGAGGCCGCACCCGCACGAGGTGTCACGGCTGCGCGGCACAGCCCCTGACCCAGGCCGCACCGTCACCCGCCGGCCCGGATCCCGACCGTCACCAGGGACGCCCTCCCGCCCCCGCTCCACCTGAGGCTGGGTTCGGGAGAGCCGCTGGGCCCTCGGCCCGGGTCAGTGTAGGAGGGCATGACAACGTGGCCACGAAAACACCCGGTGCCACGCCAGTCACGGCGACGCGCCTCCGCCAGCCGCCACCGGGGGCTTGACCTTCCAAGGCAGCTCCGCGCCGTCGTGCGGGGTCCAGCCTGCCCCGCGCCGTGCGGGACGTGCCCGTCGCCGTCCTGCTCTGCACGGCGCTCTCGAGGTCGCGCTGTCCTGCCGAGTACACACCGGTCGCGCCTCCCAAACACAGGCGAGGCGGGGGCAGGGCGCGCTGTCACTGCTGGCCCGGGGCTTTGGGGGCGCGGGGCAGTCTCGGGGTCAGGTGACGGCGGAGGCCGCGGGGAGCAGGCGGAGGCGTGTGACCCCCTCGCCCTGGCTCCCGGCTGCCTCTGCCGCGCACCCCTCAGGGCTCTCCAGCGGGCCTGGCGAAGCGGGGCAGCCAGGGCGCCACGGAGGGACTGCGCGGCTGAGGAGCCCCCCGGGGATGCCCCAGGGACACGGGTCGTCCTGAGAGCCGGTCTGAGCAGCTGGCCCTCATTAGCGGCTGGGAAGAGCCCCCGGCCCCGGGCGAGCCACCGCCCCTCCGGTGTTTTGTGCCCGAAGGTCAGTGCCATCTTCAGAGAAGGTGTGGCTGCGCGTCCGGTGGTCATGCGTTGCGTCTGTGTCCCGGCAGATGTGTCCCCTGCAGGCACGCTGGCCCGGCGCCCACTCCGGTGTTTGCATTACGTGACTCATCCTCCCTCCCCCGCAGGCGGTCCCCTCGCCAGCCGCCGCGGGGCCTGGGCAGTGTGGGCCGCGGTCGCCCGGGGTCCGAGCCCAGGCTGCACCTCCGGGAAGAGCTGGTGGCCTGGGCTTCGCAGTCAGGCTCCCGCCTGTGAGGCCGGGTCTGTTATCAGCGCCGCGACACAATTCCTGGCTCCCCCAACCCCACTTTATTATTGTTATTCTTAACAATAGCAGGGGCGTAGGCAGGGCACGAGGGGAGGGCGGGGTGATGACAGGTGTGCCAGCTGCTGGCTGCAGGGAGCCGCCCTGGGGCGCGCCGGGGCCTCTGCAGGAGCGCGGCGCTTATCTGGGCGGCAGAGGGAAGCCGGCGGCTCCGTGACGTGAGCACGCGCCCCACCTCGCGGTTCTCCCAGCAGAGCGGGCCGTGGGGACGCGAGCCCGGCCCGGGGGCCGCGCGGGGGTGGAGGCGGGGTGCGTGCAGCTCGCTCACGATGGCCTCTGCCCGCTTCGCTCATTTCCTCTCCTGCTGCCAAAACCCACATGCTGACAGCGGACGTGGACAAGGAAACAAAAATGAAGGAAGAGCCGCAAACAAAGGGAGGTCCAGGCCCCGCTGTCGGCCCTCCTTTTGGACGCGGCCTGTCCCACGATGGAGCGAGGAGAAGGGGGCTCTCTGAGCGTGGGCTCGGGCGGGCGCCTCCGCCTCGGGGCGCAGCTGCCGCCTCCCGGTGCGGACACCGCCGCGCGCTCCTGCCGCTCCCGGGGCCGCCCCCGCAGGCCAGTGCGCAACTGTGCCTCCGGACCAGAGCGGACACCCTGACCGCCGTGGCCCCTGGAGTCACGCCGCCGGGTCCCGGGCAGCGGCGTGCGGCCGGCTCAGGGCACCCGGGCCCGCGGGGGGAGCAGGAAGGAGTGGCGTCCCTCCGGGAGACGCCCTTTCGCAGGCCCGCGTGACTGGCCCAAAGCATGGCCGATGGGATTCCTGGTTCTTACAGACACTTCTGGGCAGAACAGCGTTTCCCTGATCGTTTGTGCCCTGTGTTTTCTTGCAGTAAATGAGGTCATCCGGAACGATCTCTCCAGCACCAACCTCTGACCGCAGCTGCCACCACGGAACCCGCCCCGAAGCCGCTGCTGTGCCCTCGGCCGCTGACCGTTGAGCTCCGGCACCAGGACTTCAAGTGAACTGAGCGGACCCTGGTGCCGTTCGGACCCCGGCCCCATGAAGATTTGCGTTGTCTGCTCGCAGAAGCTGCCCTGCGGCCGGGGGCCGGGCCACGCCTCCCGCGTCAAGGCCGAGGGGGCGGCGGGCGGGCGGCTCTCACGGGGGCACTCCTGCGCCGGAAGTGCCTTGTCACCACCGGACGCCGGCATCGGGAGCCGCGGGAGCGCAGAGCCTGCTGCCCGGAGAGTAGATGCAGGAGCAGCAGCTGCAAAGACCCTTGGCCACGAGGCTTCCTCTCGCGTCGGTGAGGAGGAGACGGGTGAGCGAGGCCGGCGGGGCGAGCGGAGCCTCACGCGTGCGTCTGCACTGGCTCGGCTTCCTCGGGCTGCGGCACAGCCTGCCGCCTGTTGTTCAGTGCGTCTTCGAGCTCTTGTTTTGTCCTTGCTCTGGTCCCCTGCGCCCTCCCCCGAGTCCCCGGATCCACGGGACTGCTCCTTGTAGCATGCTAGGGTTCTGTTTGTAATCCGGCTTTGAGCGTAGCGCAAGTAAGCTGATCGCACAAGATAGGTCGCTGGACAAAACAGGACGTCGGTCTGCCGCACGGCGGGTCTCGCGTTTGCACGCGTGTTCAGATCCGGCACGTGTTTGTGTACATATAATCGTGACAGGTGCAGTAAGGTCCAGCCTTGGCCCGGCAGGGCTGCTGAGTTGGCGATGACCAGCGTCCACTCTGGAAGATGCGTCTGAGACCGAACCCGGCTTCCCAGCCACGTGTACTGGGCCCCGGCCCCGGGCCTCCGCCGTCTCTCGTGGTGCCGTCCTGAGCTCTCTGGAAAGCCCGGAGAGCCGTGTTCTCAACACCTGGGTTGACCAGATGGCCAATGGAACAGTCACTGTAAATAACATCACAAAAGGAATGTAACATATTTGTTCAGCTGTAAGACTATTACTTCACAGGAGCCTTATAAGTCTGCTTCATCTAAGACAACAATTACCAAAAACGTCGTAACACGCAGCGGCCGTAGTATGTGTTCCGAGTAGTTAGCAGATAGGCTAGTGTAAGCTTCACTACTGCATTTGTACAGTTAACAGCTAGCAGTGACCTGTCGCACATAACCGAAACGCATGGTCTAATTAAAACATGGCTCACCTAATAATTGTGCCTTAGGAATTCATGCCCCCTCATGGAACTTGCCAGAATTGCACCCGCCGGCAGAGGTCCTAAGTTACAATGACACGTAAGGTCATGGTGGAGAACTCTCTCCCACAGAAATAAGGACGTTAAAACTCTTCTTCCGTGCGGTTGTGTCTGATTCTTGTCTGACTCCCAGAAAGGACGCGGCCGTGAAAACCACGCCCGTAGCGATGCACACAGCCGGCACGCGCGGCGGCCCGGGCTCTGCGTGGACGTGACCGTGCCTCTCACAGGCTGCTGCCCTGCCCGGGGCCCAGGAGCCCACAGGTAGCGCCCGGGGCTCGCATGAAGTGCAGCTCGGTCGGCCGCGTCCCGAGGGAAGGAGACGTGTGGTATTTGCGTCAGCTATCTGTACTTAGGAAATAGACCCAATAAAGCAATATTTTTTTTGCTGGACAATCTTAGTCTGCCGGTGATTCTTTACGGGCGCGGACGACGCTACCCGGCCCTGAGCGACCTCCCGTGCTGCGCCCTGGCTCTTGTGCCGTCTGCACAGAGCGCCCCTGCCTGACCCAGCCCCTGCAGCGGGGTCCCCTCCTCCACGTCAGGAGACGCCTGCTCAGAGACGCTGGCCCTGGCCGCAGGGCCGGACACTCCCACCCCAGAGAGCGGAGAGTGACCTGGGCGAGGCCGTGGCCGCACACGCTCGCCAGCAAGGTGACCTGCAGCCACAGACCTGTTTCTTCACACCCCCCGGGCCCTCTCCCCGCCACACCCACTTCACGCTCAGGCGGGGCTGAGACCCAGCACTGGTCCAGCTACTACTGTTCTCAGTTGTCACTGACAGTGTTTGGCTCTTAGGACTTCGTAAAACGCAAGATTTCCTGTTTCTGTTGCTGAGATGAGGTGGAGAATTCGAGAACCCCCGGCACCTAGCGAGTGTGGTTGGCCAGAGCCCGCCCCAGTGGCCTCCGAGGGGCGTGGGGGACGGGGGGCCGTGGGGGCCTGTGGGCAAGAGGGGACCCACGGGGCCCATCACAGGCCAGGAGCCCCGAGCCCACTGGGCACAGAGGGGATCAGGCGCCCCATCTGCCCCCCCTGAGAGCAGACTCGTGGGACCCCAGGGCCGGACTTGCCTCCCTAAAGAATGTCCTGGAAGCTTTTAATTTCAAAGCAAGTTTTTATAACCCTGTCACCACCCCCTTCCCAACAATAGAATTTTAGATTCCAGAAACAAAAACACAAATCCAGGAAACGATGGACGGTTTCTGCCACACCTGTGGACTTAGTCTCGTTTCTTCCAGGTCGGTCTGGGGCGGGGAGGGAAGCACACTGCGTCGAGCCAGGCGCTGCTGTGCTGGGCCCTCTCCCCCCACGCTGGCCGGGCCCCGGAGCATGGGGGCCGCGTGCCTGCAGCCGCTCCCCGCTCAAGGCGACCGGCGTCATGGAGCAGGTACCCCAGACCCGTCCGCTGTGGCGCAAAGCAGGGGCAGCCATGCCCGGGCCTGCGTGGTGCACTGCCTCCCTCTGCCACCGGTCCCAGCCCTTCCCAGGTGTGAGCGTGTGTGGCACGGAAAAGTCCAGCAAACATCCGGTCTCTCCTGGCAACCAACCACGACCTAAGCAAAACTCCGAGTGTTTTAGCTTCTCCGTTTCAGGGGTGTCCTCTGGCCTGAGCAGCCGGAGTCCCCAGCTGGGGACAAGTCTCCACGCCCCCACCTTTGCTTCTGCAGATCCCGAGACCTCCCTGTGGTGTCCCCACAACATCACCAGGAGGGGTCTCTGCACGACGGTCACTACGTATGTTCTGAGAAACAGGTCGCACATCGGAGCGCGGAGGCTGTGCTGAAGCTGCTTCGTTCGCAGAGGAGGCGCAGAGCCCGGGACGCGGGGCCTGGGGGAGAGCACGGTTTTTAAAGAACTAAATTCACACACGATGAAATTGACCGTGTTGAAGTGGACAGTCCAGTGGCCCGGAGCACATTCACGGTGTTGTGCAACCGCCACCTCTGGTTCCGAATATTCTGTCACCCCTAAAAGGAGCCCTGGAGCCCTCCCCCGGCCCCTGGTAACGTCTGTAAACTGTGCGTTCTGGGGACTTTGTGCCCCTGCACCCATAGGCAGGCCGCCTTCAGTGGAAGAGCTCTGCGAAATGGCTTCCCGGTTTGCGCACACCCCAGCGTTCGTCGGACTTCACTCCTGTGGCCAGAGAGCACTCCGGTGTGTGGCTAGGGCGGTTTCTGAGCGCTGGTGGGGGACACCGGCGGACAGGTGTCTGTGTGGGTCCCCGCCTGCAGGCCTGGGGCCTGGCCCTCAGAGCGCATTTCTTGGGCACCTAGGTAATTGTATGTCAGACTCTCCTGTAAGTTTATTTATTTCAAGGGCAGGGAGGGAGAGAGAATGTCCCAAGCAGGCTCCACGCTGTCGACGCAGAGCCCCACACGGGGCTCGATGTCTCCAACCCTGAGATCCTGAGCTGAGCTGAAATCGAGTCCCACGCTCAACTGACTGAGCCCCCCAGGCCCCTGTACGTCTCACTCTTTGAAGAACGATTTTCTCTTGCTCAGTTTGAAACGTATGTGTCCCTAAGACAGACACGGGATCACCGACCTAACCTGCCATCGGTGTTCATAATTCTTTCTGCCAGGAAACGTCACGTTACCTGTAAGACGACTAATGCCCATCTGTGTCCAAGCAGAAAGGGGTCTCGCCCTCGCGCCTCCTCTGCCGCCGGGTCGCCAGCCCGAGCCGCTCACGGGGAGCCGCCGGAGCCCCCGTGGCTGCGTTACTTCCCACACAGCACGGAGGAGAGGCCACGGAACGGATGACCCGTGTCGCGGGGAGTGCGCAACGGTGTGGGGCTCCCGGGAGCTCCCTGCGGGCCGCGCTCCGTGTCCTGACCTTTCCACGGCCGTTTCCTGCACTGCGTGACCTTCTGACAGTCGCATTTCTCCCTGGACCCTTGTGTCTGTGACCAGCGAGTCACAGCTGCGCGGCTCCTTCCCCAAGGTGCCAGGCCCGGGACTTGCTCCCAGTAGCGAGTGTGATTATCACGGCCTTTTGTAGCATTTTGTATCATTTTACATTCCTCAATCTCCCCGGGGTGGGGAGGGTGGGGAGGGGGTGCTGGCTCCATCTCCCAGGGGGGGGGGCTGAGGGGGACTTGGGCTGCAGGAAGCTGCAGTTCCGTCTGCCTGCAGGGAGCAGTGATCCCGGCCCTGCTCCTCGCTGCGCCTCCCGGAGCCCGGCCTGGGCTCACAGACCATCCCTGCTGCCCGTCAGCCCACCTGCTGGGGCCGCCCGGGTCCACACATGGGCCTCTGGAAGGGGTGAATTTTCCAGACCCTCTGTGGTTTGTCCCTGCAGGGCCTGAGCTGTGCGTGTTGTCACCGGGGCTCCGGGAAGCCTGCGCCCGGCTCACTCCGCCCAGTCCGTGTGTGGCGGCCCTGGGGCCCGTCTCCACAGCACCGGGAGGGCCCAGACTCCACCATTAGAGAGTCACTCCTCTGATGTGATGCTTTGTCCACCATTTAAAAGTGACACCCTATGGCCGGTGGGTGCCTGCTGCTCTGGGCGAGGGTCTCCACTCTTGCCTGGGACCGGCATCCGCAGGAAGCCCTGAATCTTGGAGGAGGAAGGCGCCGGGACCACCCAGAAACATCAGCTAAGCTCCCGCCCACTCCCTGAGCTGGCGTCACAGTCAACACCATCCTTGCATGGCAGCTGGGACAGCGGCCTCTCTGGGGACACCCTGGCCTGGCCCCCGGCCCTCACCTCCGTGTGTGGCAGGCCGTGGCCGACACCCCAGGCTGCCTCAGAAAGCCGTGGGGCACAGAGTTTCCGTGTGCCTTGGGGGGACCCCTCCTTTTTCCTCCAGCAGAGAAGTGACCCCCTTGTACAGTCAGCAACTGTGCGCCGGCACAGACCAAGTGCCCCTTCTTGTGGGGCGGGTTCTGGAAGCTTGCTGTGTCAGCAGACAAGACTTCCTCCAGAGAAAGAGCCGTTAACCTCTGCGCCCCACAGAGGGGCCCGTGCGCAGTCCGGCAGGTGGGGCGGGCCATGTGGAAGAGGGGCCGGCGGGGGCCGAGTAGGGGCCTGCGAGGCCTAGCGGGGTGCTGGTGGCCCAGCACTCGAAAAGGTGACCTTGTCCTGAGCACTAGCGCCCCATGGGGGTGACTGCCGGCGCAGAGAGCCTTGGCCGGCGCCCCTGGCGCTCCAGAGAGGCCGGGAGGGGTGGGGGGATGGGGGGGGCAGAGTTTCTTTCCCAGAGGGGAATAAGCCAGTACTTCTGACCCTCGTGTGGCCACGCCCTGGGCCACAGCAGCGCTGTGGACGTGGCTCTGCTCAGCCTCCCGGCCACCCGGCCTCTCCGACGCTCCCCTGGACGCCCAGCTTCCGGGATGAAGGGGCATGTCGTGTGGAGGTCCCCACAGATCCCCAGGCATGCGAGGAGGAGAGGACAGCCGGAGCGCCGCAGGGAGCCGCCCCCGCTCAGGGCAGCAGGGACCCGATGTCCCCGGCATCGTTGAGCCCGGCCAGCAGGGAGCTCTGCTAAGAAACTGGTAATAATTAATCCACAGAATAGTAGTTATAGTGAAACTAACTAGGGTAGTTCGGGTAGGAAGGGGTCGGGTTCGGGGCCCAGGCAGGTGTGGCCGGGAGAGGACACGGTTGGGGGGGGAGGACCCTGCATGAAGAACCTGGCCCTTCGCTTGGCTGCGCCCGCTTCCTCCCATCGCCATCCGGGCACCCGGCCAGACTTGCGTCCTGATGGAGGCTTTTCCCGCCCTCCTGCCGCCCCCTCCTCTCCAGGGGTGAACCTCTTGCACGTCCCACCCCACCTGGTGCTGTCCCCAGGGACGTACCCGACAGCACGGTCACGTCCCCGTCCATAAAATAAGGACATTAATTCCATTCCCGAGCTAACAGTCTCTTGGCATCTGTGACGGACTGTAGTGTGTCCCCCAGAATTCCCACCCTGGAACCCCAGCCTCCAGAGGGCCGATGTTGGGCGGCGGGCCTCTGGGAGGTGAGGAGGGAGCCCGCGTGGCGAGAGGGGGGCTTTCTCCCTCTCGGCAGCTGCTGTGTGAGGAGGAGACAAGACGGGTCAGTGCGCCCGGGGGCTGGTGCCCGGAGGCCACCCCGCCGGTGCCACGCAGGCCCTCGGCTCCAGCCCGGAGAAGCAGGGGCGCTGGCTGAGCCCAGGCCGGGGCGCCTCGTCCCCTGACGGAGCTAAGACGGTGTCTCTGAGGGTCTCCGGTATCACAGCACAGATTCGCTGCCCCACGGGGTCCGTGACGCTCTGTCACCTCTGGATCGTACCGTGGATCCGCGTGCTCCACATCTCAGCTGCCCACGTCGTGTTCGGGCCACAGGGTCCGGTGCGGTCTTGACACTGTGACGGCCCCCACGCGAGCACGTGCGGGGGGCGCTGTGGGCACGGCGCCCTCGCACTGCAGCGCGAGGAGACCAGGGGTATGTTCCTCGTGTCAGGTGCCCAGGAGGCGGGAGTTCAAACACTCCTTAGGTAAGGGACCAGGGTTGGTGGCCCGGCTGTGAATGATGGCCACGCACCGCACCCCCTGGAGGGTGTTGTTTAGTTTCCAAATACCTAGAGATTTTCTGGGTTTCTAGCCTAATTCCATTGTTGCTTAGAAAAAAATACTTCGAGTTCACGAAGTCCTGTTTTACAGTCCCGAATGGGGGCGGCCCCGGCACGGTCCCCGAGCCGCTGACAAACACGCGCACTCGGGGTGCTGGCTGGCGCGCACAGGGACCCACACCAGGTCCAGCGCTCGGCAGTGGGGCTCGGGTCCAGGCCCTCGGGGCCCCCGGCTGCTCGCTCGGCCCCCGGAAGGCGGGAGCTGTGACTCGCGCCGTGCGTTCGTCTGCGTGTCCCTGCGGCGTCCTGGCAGGTGCCGCAGGCCCGGGCGCAGGCGTGGGCGGGCGTGGGCGGGCGTGGGCGTTCACAACGGTTCTGCGCCCCGCATTAACCGCCCCATCTGCTGGTGTGGTGTTTCCCTCTATTTCTGGAAACAGTCTTTGCTCTAAAATCTACGTGGTCTGATAGTAATCTCTGACCAGCAGCTCTCATACACTTTTTATTTATTTAACTTTTAGCCCTTTGTGGCCTTGTAGGTAAAGTGGGTTTCCCGCAGGCAAGTAGTGTGGCCTTACCGTCTTCATACAGTCTCATTGTCACCGCCTCTTCAGGGGACCGTGACCGCCGCATGCAACGGGGCTCCTGATGTGGTTGCATTTAAATCCACAGCTTGCGGTGTGTTGTCTAACTGACCCCCCCACACCCCCTTCCCTCTCCTCTTCTCATGGGCGAAGCCGAGTGCCCATATGATCCACGTGTCCCTCCTCCGTGGGCTGCTGAGCTGCGGCTCTCCAAGGGGTCAGGGCCGAGGTGACCTGGGGACGGACGCAGCCAGGGTCCTTCCACGTGCGCAGCATCTCTTCCTGGCTTCCAGGCCCCGCGCTCAGACGTGCCCACCCGCGCAGGTCACAGAGTCCATGGCACGCGGCACACGGACACACCTTTCTTGCAGGAAAGGGATTCGCTTTTCCAGAGGTTTAATGATAAACATTCCATGTTTCCTATTTCGCCGTGTGGCCTTCTGGCCCCGGCAGCTGGTGAGCTACGTCAGCTTCTGTGCGTGAAAACCCTTTATTTTGTCTGTTTTAAAATTTTTTATTTTAAAATACTCATAGATTCACAAGAAATTGCCTAAAAACTGCACAGAGAGGCCCCCCTGGATTTTCGCCACATTTTCCCCCTGAACGGGCAGCTGACCCTGGTACAATTTACACATTTTCTCAGCTCTAACTAGCGTTACACGCGCAGCTGCGTGAGTGTGTGTGAGCTCGTGTTTTACGAGTATGTTTTGTGTCTTCTGTGTTATGTGTGTGTTGTGTGTTCTGAGTGTGTCCTGTGTGTTAGGATTGTGTGTGCTGCGTTGTGTGAACGTTGTGCGAGTGTGTTGTGTGTGTTATGAGTGTGTGTGGTGTGTGTTGAGTGCATCGTGCAGGTGCTGTGTGTGCTGAGTGTCCGTGCGTCACACCCGCAGCGCCTGCGGCCCCCGTCCGCTCTCCGTGTCTGCAGTTGGGCTGTCACCCGTGGCGCCGTGTGTTCTGTGGGCGCAGCCGGTTGTGCACTCATGGCCCGCCCCCAGTGCTCCCCGTGCTCCCGGTGCCCCCCATGCCCCCCATGGCAGGCACCGCTCCGTCCCGGGTGCAGCCCGGCTCGCCTCACCCCTCACCTGCTGAGGGCGGCCGGTGTTTCCCGGGGGGCGGCTGTGAAGGGCGCACAGGTGCGTGCTCCCCGGGGGCTCGGGGCTCGTCTCCGCGGGAGAAGGCCTCCCACCCCTGCGGCCCTGTGAGCGGTCCCGTGTCCCGCCGGCCGGACCGTCGCTGGCCCTGCTGTGCCGCGGCGGCGCACGCGCCTCCCCCCGAGGCCGCCGGGAGCCTGCGTTTCCCACGCTTGGCCGCCAGCGGTGCAGCCTCCTTGGTGACACGTCTCTGTGCCAGGGCCCATTTTCTAGCAGGATTGGTTTCGTTTTGTTTTCTTTTACTATCAAGTTTCAAGCATTCTTTATAACGCAAGGCCTTTGTCACACAGCGGTGTGCAAACATTTTCTCCGGGTCTGTGGCTTGTCTTCTGAGCTCTTGACAGATCTTTACGAGAGAAGAACTTGCATCCTGGTGACACACAAGTTGTCAGTTTTTCCCTTGAGGGCTCGTGCGCCGGTGTCGAGCCCAAGCTCTGTTTCCAAGCTCGGCCCCGAGGGGTCCCTCTTCTGCTTTGTCTGCTTTGTCCTAGCCGTTTTGTAGGTTGTGTTTCACATTTGAGTCCATGGTCCCTTTTGAGTGAACTTTCTGCATTAGGTGTGACTCTGAGGTTCGCTCCCGACCACACACCGGCTTGCTCCATCGCCGTTTGTGCGGGAGGCACGTCTGTGTGTTTGAACGTGTCGGTGTGGGTCTGTCTGGTTCTCTCTCCTGTTCCCTGATCTGCGGTCGAGCCCCTGCTAGCCCCACTCCGTCAGCGCGGCTGTGAGTCTTGGCCTCCCCTCGAGTAATTTCTCTCGCTACGTCTTTTCCAAAATCACTGCAGCTGCCCCAGGTCCCGTGTCTTCCCATGAAGATCGTGTGTAAACCCGTCCGTGCCTGCAAGAGGCCACGCGGGGTGCAGACAGGAATCGTACTAAACCCGCAGATCACGTGGGCAGGCTTGGAGACGCTGAAGCTGGTGGGCGGGACCGGAGAAGCACGGACTCGCTGCCTGTCCTGGGCTCCGCCTTCCCGCCACGACGGCAAAACCCTCCTGAGGACACTGCCTGCTGCCCAGTGAACCAGTGGCCTTCTGCCCTGCTGGGAGGTCCCGGGCTGGCCCCTCGGATCCTCCAGGGTGGCTCTTTGCCCTGAGGGACTCACCCCTGCAGGGGCCCAGACTCCCACCTGCACTCCCAGCTCTGCTCCCATAGGCCCGGCGGGTCCCCGCCTCGTTGCCTGAGGTTGGACATGTAACACGCTTCCTATATTTCCCCCACTTTTTGCTCATTTGGTGCGACGGTGAATCTGGTTCCTGCTACGCCGCCCCCCCCCCCCCCGGGGTTAAGCGCGGGCGTTCTGGGGCCTGATTGTTCACAGCCTCTCTGGCATCTTCCATTTTCACTGCGTTTTGTACCCATAACAATGATGCTATTCACACGAAACCGGTGTCTGGCCAAGAGAGTGGCTTGTGATCACGAGCTGCGCCAGCCATTTCCAATCGGAAGGGAACGCGTCAAACAGGCTGAGAAGCAGCTCGGGCGGCACAGTCGCCGTGTACCTGGAGGGAGGGCAGACCCGGGGAGGGGCGGGTTCAAGGGTTGTCCAAAAGCAGCAGAGGAGCAGACGTGTGCCTGTGTTTGGTGGGGTGGGGGCGCCTCCCACCCGGCTTTGGCGTCCCGCCGTCACTGTGCCGGGTCGTCCAGGCCCCCCCTGGGTGTGCGGCCGCTCCCCCCCGCCTCCCCGCACGACGCCGTCCTGACCGGGGGCAGGAGACCCGCCCAGGCTCGCGCCGCGGCCCCGCCAAGGACAGCCGCTTCCCGGCTCACCCCAGTGACACGCGCCCGGGAGCCCGGGGACCGCCAGCACACCGTGTGTAATGCAGATCGCTGACTTTTTGTGAAGTCCGTGTTTTCATGGGCTAAACCTGACAACATTCTAACCCAGCCTGCCGTGATTTGGGACGCGAACTGATTGGACAGGAAAGACATCTGACTGGTGCCCGTTCACTTTTCAGCTTTTTAGTGAGGAAGGAGTTTGCCCAGCGTTTAGTCCCTCAGAACCAGGGGCAGGTGCTGCTCGTAGAGCCGCGCTAAGGACTTGGGAACGTTCATTGTCTGCATGCAAATACGGCTCCTAATTACGCGCGTCTTCCCTCGCGCTGTAGTGGGCGGGACTTCAACCCGAAAACACACGGTTAGCAGCCAGTCCCTGGAACGACACATGCTTACTTGAGAGGAAAGAAGAATGTTTTAAAAAGTGGCCCCCAGCCCCAAATTTTCACTAATTTAGACCCCACTTAATCCAGATGATAATTGCACCCAACTCATGTACATAATTCAGTTACAGTTTTCAAAGTGCTTTTAACTGTGCTGTTCCTCATGGACCCTCAAGGCCGTCGGTGAGGACGGCAAGGAAATCAAACACAGTCTACAGACCCAGTCACCGAGGCCGGGGGGCATCTCGGGGGTGACTGGGAGGGTCACAGGGCTTTCTCACTGGGCTCCTGCTTTGACAAGAGAGAACCTGACGTTCATTCACTGATTCATCCATCCATCCTCCACCCACCAACCCATTTATCCATTTATCTACCCATTCACCCATCCATCCATTTATGCATCTACTCATCCGTCCATCCACCCACTCATCCATCCATTTATCCATCATCTACCCATTCACTCACCCATCCATCCACCCACCCATCTCCTGACCCATCCACCCACCCCTCACCCATCATTCCATCCATCCATTCCCACTGTGTTGACATACTTTACATGTTTCCACACTTACGACTCAACACACAGCTGGTGTTAGGAGTCTGTCATCATTGCACAGCAGTGTGTGACAGCGAAGGTCACTGGCTCAGTGTCGGGGCGGGCAGGCTCGATGTGACTGGTCCAGGCTCTGACTGAGGCAGTCAGTACTCTGAGACCGCACCACCCGTCTGGCCTAAGAGCTGAGCGGTGGAGGGGGAGGGACCCAGGACAGCCCAGGGTGACAAATCTGGGTTTGGCTGCCTTAGGAAGCCTGCCGTCCTCTCCCTGTCCCCGTAGGCTGCCCACGGCCCTAGCACAGGGGCCCCTAGGGTTTGCTCTGCACCCTCCATGCCTCACGCCCCTCAGGCTCCATGACTGTTGTCTGCTGCGGGCCGTGGCCCCTCCTGCTGCCTGTCCAGTGGCACGTAGGTTGAGGCTTCCTGGTGTCTGTTGATTGTGGTTTCCAGGCAGATATGAATCGCAGCCGAGGGCTCCTGGTCCCGCAGGCCTGGCTCTTTCTTCCCCGCCCCGTCTTCTTGTCAGATGCCTCGGCTGGGCCGCCTCCCACCCTGGATGCGGGGGATGGGTGGCCTGCTAGTCCCCTTGGCTTGGATTTCCTAATTGCCCCTGGAGCCAGCCGCCCTTCCTGGGGCTTCCGTGAAGCCAGAGGCCTGGACAGCGGGGCCCTCAGGAGAGGGCGGCCTTCTGGCCAACTCCATCACGCTGCACCCAGTGGCACGGTCGTCAGGCCAAGGGGCTGCACAGGGAGGGAGCTCTGGGAAGGAGCTGAGCACACAGACAACCCCCCGGGGGTGTGGCCTGAGTCACCAGTGGTGGCACTTTACCTTCTAAGTCCTCTGTGCCTCCACATTTGTCATTCACAGTGATCCACAAACAGAGGCTGTGTTGTGCCTGGGCCCCAGACCTGCCGCATGCAGGTGAGGTGTGCTCCAGCTGCGTCCTGGAGTGGGGGTGGCCCTTCTGCGGGGCGCAGGCGGTCTTCTGAGTGGAGACTTGCAGAGTCTTCCTTATACGTTGCCACCTGGCCCCTGCCCTGGTCGCTTTGCCGCCTCCCGGCCCCCCGAGGCCTGCAACACCCCAAGTCATCTCCCGGGGCTGGGCTCGGGGTGAGGCGGAGGCGTGCCTGGTGGGCCGGGCCCTGACACGCCCTCCCACGCCCTGCCCCGCCAGGCCAGCCTCCAGAGGCACTTGATAAACCGGTGCCACCCTGATGCCTGTCTCCCGGGAGAGGGCGTCCAGACCCGTGCTCAGCCCGAAGCGGCGGCCAGCACCCGGCGGCCCAGCAGCTGCACGCAGGGGCTCTCCTCCTCCTCAGGGGGCCAGGTGGGGGCCCAGCCAGCCTGAGCTGGGAGGTGGGCCAGCTGCCCTCCCCGCTCGGGGACAGGGCGGGTGGAGGGCCAGCCGACGACGGTCGTTGCCCTCCGACACGCGGAGCAGGCGGTTCTGGCGCTTCTGCCTGCAGCCCTGCAGCTCTCCCCCTCTCACCACCCCCCTGGCTCCCGGAGGGGCAGGCCGGGCTCCACTTCCTCCCAGGGCCGCCAGCAGAGGAGCCCACCGCCCTGCCTGGAGGGGAGACAGAGCCTTTGCCCTCCAGCACAGTCTTTCATCCGCTGTCTGCTCAGGCCACCTGTCCCACCAGTGGGACCTTCGTCACCAGACGCCAGCCTCCCTGCCCCGGGGACGGAGCCGGGTGGGTCTCGGGTGGCTCACAGCAGTGCGAGCAGTCTCGCTGAGCCCGCACACCCAGACGTGCTGGGCTCTCCTCGGAGATGAAAACGGGCCGAGGTCTTCTCTCTGAGCTGTGAAAGGCCCGCCTGTGTCTTCGGGGCTAGGCCGAGGCTTGTGAGGTGCGGGGGCGCGGCAGGGGTGACGGTGGCAGTCCAGGGCCACGTTTGGGGAAAACCTCCAATCAGAGAGTTTTAAACCCCTCTAACCAGGAAACCCATGGACCAGACCGTTTCCTGGTTACTCCGTTAACGAGACGTTTCTGGGTTACGTCTTGATGCTTCGTGATGAAACCGAGGCCAGCGTTTCTTCTGTGAGGAGGCGTGGGGTCTGCTGCCTGGAGAGCAGGAGCAACGGCCTCACGGACCGACTGGGCCAGGGTGGTCGTGGGCCCCGCGGGACAGGATAACACGCAACACGCTGATCGGGGGTGGGGGCCCTTGGCCTCAGAGAGCTGGCCGAGGACACGCCCTGAAGAGAGGTGAGCTGGGAGTCAGGTCTGGACCCCAAAGCAACAGGCTCCCCAGTTCGGCACGACGGTCGGCCTCGGTGGCAAGCTGAGCCCAGGGCCAGAGGGCATTCCTGTTAGAAGCGTCTGTGTCTGTGTGGAGCGCCCCCTGGTGCCAGGGCAAAGTCTGGTCTTGTTCAGCCGGCGGGACCCCTGCTTCAGTAAAGAACCCGTCACCCACGGCCGGGAGCCTGGACCGGCTGAGGGCACCTGGGGGTAGGGGCCCCGAGGCCCGGCTGAGCAGAGAGAACAGCCACCTCTGGAGCCCCTACTCGGACTCCTTGAGTCCCAGCTGGGGTCTGAGTGCAGGGTGAGGGCCGGGGGGGAGGTCTTAACAAAAGCAGAGGGGCACCAGCCCCTGCCCGAGAGATGGAGACCGCGCCCGCTGGAGCGTGGCCAGGACGCTCTGCGGCTCCCAGATGGGCGGCCAGCGGGGAGCAGGTGCCGCGCGAGGAGTCGCCGGCCGCCAACCGGGGACGGGTGACTCCAGACGCACCCCTTCTCCCCCTCAGCCGGCTGGCCTTTGACGCACCGCATAGAACTGTGAGCAGAAGCGATGCCGTTCCTACGGTCGTGACACGTAGCCAGCTTCAGCTCTCCGGTTTCAGAGCCGCACCTTCTCTTTGCCAGCTTGAGGCTCCCCCGGGCTCGGCCTGCCTCTGCGCCGTGTAACGGGCCCTGACCTTCAGGCAGTGTGGCCTCACAGGGACATTTTGCGGGGGAGGCGCTGTTTTCCCAGTCGTCCGAAGCCCACCCTTCCCTCGCTTTCCTGGCGGAAGGACCCACCGTTCCAGGGCCGCACGGCGCTCGCAACGGTGTCCATCGATTTCCGGTGCGCGGCGCGCCAGGGTCCTGTGCCAGGGCACCCCTGGGGCCACTGGGGAGGCAGCGGGCGTCCGGGAGAAGGCCAGACTTACCTGAATCCTCTGGTGGAGAAAGGGGAGTCTGGGGTCAGGGCGCTTCGGGCCACACGGCGGGAGCCGGGTGTGAGGACAGACCCCTGCCCCGCGGAGCCCTGGGCCTGGGGGCTCGACAGAAACACGTCAGCAGCGAGCGCTGGGCCGCCGTGGACGGCCAGGTGCTGACAGGACGGTGACGGGCTCCCCGGGCCGCCCGTCCCCGGCGTGCCCGAACCCGGCCCGTCAGTGCGCGCTTTGTTCCCGAACTGAGGGTGTGTTGTTTCCCGTCTTTTGTCTCGGTGGGTGAGCCGTGTTTTCTCAGCACTAGGGCTGCGGTTTGCAGACAAATCTACCCTTGCTTGTGGCGGAGGGCTTGGCCGGAGGCACCATCTGCCTCGTCAGCCTCCCGAGGCCAGATCTCAGCTCAGCCTCAGATGTGAGTGTAGAAAATTGAAGTCCTAAGACCTGACTGTCGAAACTGTAAACCCTTAAATACAAGCCCCCAGGAGTCCTCACTACGCGTGGTGCTCGTGGAGTCAAGAACCGAAGGAAGGAAGGCTCTCCCTCCCTCACACCCCCCCCGCCCCGACCTCTTCGTGAGCTGCACTCTGATGACACGTGGGGACTCAGCCGGAGGGGCTGTCGCCTGGCCGGGCCAGGGGCGCACCTCCCACCACGCTGCCCAGCCCCTCGGGATCGCTCCCTGGGGACAGACGTCTGCCTGCCTGGCTGTAAGCTGGGGGGAGAAGGCCCAGACAGGGTACGTGATGTCCGAGGCCACGCAGCCAAGGCGGGGGTCGTGACGGAGCCGGGGTCTGCGGCTGTGTGCCCCCGAGGCCTCGGTGACAGCCCCGGCAGCCCCCTCTCCTCACGGTTGTCACCAGGACGTACTGATTTACCGTCTCCCCCTCAGGAATGGGGGGCCGGATGCCGCATCCACGCACGGCCGCAGTCCGCAGGGGACCCGGAGAGTGGCTGGTACCCCCACGTGGCGACAGGAAGTCCGGGTCAGGGCAGCGCCCCTCCAGGCAGCCCCGCCTGGGAGCCAGCCTTCAGCTTTGGCACAGACGACACAGACGACCCCGCGCTCCCTGCACAGAAATGCCGGCGCCTCCCCTGCGTCTGGGGAAGGAGAGCTCGGTCCCCGCCCGCCGCCGCGGCGCTGGGGGGCTGCCAGCGCTCGGGGCCGTGCCCTCTCGGCCGTGCCCTCAGCATTGCCACCTCAGGGTCGTCTGTTCAGGCCTTTCCCCTCAGGGTCATGTCCCAGCGCTGTCCCTTCAGCGCTGTCCCCTCAGGCCCCTCCTCTGAGTGAGGGCCACCCTCAGCTACGGGGGGGGGTGGGGGGAGGTTGAAGCATCACCCGTCCTGCGCTCAGGGCCACTCTGACGGCCGGTGGAACCCAAGGCCAGAGGACACCTGCGGGGGAGGAAGCGGCCGGGGTCACGGTGGCTGTCCTCCCCCTGGGCTTGAGAGAAGACGGGCGGGGAGCCCGCTCAGTGAAGGGTGTGATCCGTGAGCGTCAGCCGCCACCGACCACGGCAGCCGACCGGGGACCCCGCGGAAGCAGTGCCGCCTCGAGCTCAGGGCAGCGGCGCCCAGGCAGCCGGAGGCCACTCGGCGCCCCAACTGCAGAGCCAGCTGGAGGGCCCCCAAAAGCGTGCGTGGCGCCCGGCCAGCGCCGGCGGCCCAGCTGCAGTTTCATTTAGCGATGGAACTGTCTGGGCTCCTGCGGAAGGTGGCCGTGCTCCAGCCTCGGAGGGGGCTCGGGCTCCGGCTGCTTCTGCCCCGCTTCCCTCACCGCAGTCACAGGCCGGTCAGCTCGGAACTAAAACCACTAAAGAAACACGTGCTCGGAACCCTCCCAGCGTTTCCGGACAAGGTTTCCGGACACCACGCTCGCCCCTGCGGAGGAGCAGGGCCTCCCGGCGCCCCTGCGCTCCCGGGAGCGCCCGCGTGGCCTCACACGGGGTGGCGGTTCTGTGGTGCCCGGCGGCGGCGGTGACGACCCACCTGGGCCTTGCTGGCCGTGCCGGGTTGGCCACACCTGCCTCACGAGTGACCCCTAAGGGGGCTGCTCCATGGCCCGAGGGCTGTCCGCACAGGGACGGGCGTGGCCGGCGGCTCCAGGGAGGGAGTCCGCATTCCAAAATGTCCTCCAAAGTGTCGCCCCGGGAATTTTCGCTCGCGGTCTCCCGAAGTACTGAAACGGGCCCCTGTGGGCCTGCGTGGGCGGCTGCCTGCGGCCCCCGCAGCCTGGCACCTGCATGTCCCGGGCCTCAGACACAAGCGGGCACCAACTGGAAGACACCTCCCTCCGCAAAGGGGCACGCGTCCCGCGGGAAGACCGAACACAGCGTCAGGAGCTGTGTTCAAAGGTGCCCGGTCAGGACCCAGAAGCCGGAGCCGGCGGATCCCGGTGGGGGGCGGAGGGGAGGCAGCAGTTTCCACTGAAGCAACCGGGGGATGAAAGGCACCAAGGTGTGGGCCACCAGCACACCCACTGTGTCTGCACAAAAACGGGGGGAGATTGGGGAGGAGGGGCCCCGGCGCAGGCCCCCAGGGTCTTGGCGATGAAAAGCAAGCTGGGGCATCTTAACAAGGGCTCAGCGTGCCTGGGACCCGGGCGCAGACTCCTCACGGCGCCGCTGACGCCCACACAGGGATGCCACGCAGGCACGGGGACGGGACGAGACACTCATGGGCACCCGTCGGTGCGGCCACCTTGTCCCCTGCCAGCCTGTGCTCTGGCCTGGGTGCTGAGTAACCAGGGTGGTGGTACTCTCCGTGACCCCGGGGTCCTCCCTCCCACCTGGGGGCCCCAGCAGGACCCCCACCCTCCGCCAGGCGTCCGGGTGCCCAGCGCCTGCCCGAACTGGGGGGAGGGCGCCGTCTGCTTCATCCTCGGTCTAGTTTGCTCCGCCTGCCGCTGTCACTTCAATGTCTTGACTCCTGCCCAGCGCCTCCTGCTGGGACCTGCCCAGGGACTTGTGCAGATCGGTTCCAATTAGCAGGATTGCAATCCCCGTGGGCTCCGGTCCTCGCCCACACCCAGGTGCCGGGCCGGCTGTGAAGGGCAGGAGGGTACAGGCGGCATGGAGGAGGGTTTGCGGGAGGCCGTGTGAGCGTCGGGGGCTGGCCCATGGACACTCCCCACCCTGGGCGGCTTCGGCAGCCGACGTGCACTGTCCCACACTCGGGAGGCCGGCCGTGGAGGGTCAGGCGTGCGCAGGGCTGCTCTCTCCACAGCTGGTCCAGGCCTCGCCCCCGCGTCCAGGCCTGAAGTCTCTGGGCGCCCGGTCTCTGCGTCGTCACATGGCCACCTGCCTGTGTGCCTGTCTGTCTGCAAGTTGTCCCTTCCTCTGAGGACACCACTCACACCGGACGGGCCCTGACCCAGGCCTGGTCATTTGCAGCGGCTCCATCTCCAAACGAGGGTCCGTTCGGGGTCCTGGGCACGACTCCATCACATGCATGTGCGGGGGGGGGGGGGAGTTGGACCCCTGACAGGGGTCTGAGGTCCCCTGCTAGGCTCGCCCCCAGGCTGACCCCAGTCGGTCAAGCGCAGCCTCCCGGCGGGTCCTCCCAGCTCCACCTCCTTGGCGGGATTGGACCTGAGTTCCACGCCTTCTCCTGCCCAGGGTCCACCACCCGCCAGTGCACAGCCCTGCCCCCTGGCCTCACTCCTGCCCCTCCTCCTCCTGTTCTCTCTTTGCTGCCCTGGGACCCCTGTGCCTGTCCCCACCCCCAGGGCCAGGAGCGCGGAGCAGAGCCCGGTCACTCGCACAGGGTGAAGGAGCGGTTCTCTGCTCTCGCCCGGTGGCCGTGCAGGCCCCCGGCCCCGTGGGTGGGGGCCGGCCTGTCCCCGACTCCCCGAGAGACGGTGCTGACTGGACACTGCTCTGCGGGCCTCGCCAGGAGGTGTGGCCGATGCCCCCAGCGCGCCAGCCCACTCTCCTGCGTCCAGCTCTGAGACGCCGAAGGGCCAGCCCGGCTCACCCCCGGGCCCGCAGGGGACAGGCTTTCCTGGAGAAGCCCGTCCTTGGCCGCTGTAGGGGACAAGGCCGGAAAGGCCCGGAGAGAACGTGGCTGTTGTCCTGTTGCTGCTGGGGCTCCCTGGCCGCCCCGGACAGCGAGGGTCCAGACGGTCGCATCCCCTGGGCCCGGGGACCCCAGGCTCCCCCACCCCTGCCCACGAGCTGGGCCCCGCATCCCATCTGGGAGCCGTCCCCACGCACGTGGACGCCCAGGCAAGGCCAGTCTGCACGCAGGCGTCTGAGGGGCGCGGCCCAGCCGGGGCAAGCGATGGCCGGGGGCTGCAGGGGTGGGACACGGGCTCCTAGGGCTTCGCGGAGGGTAACCAGCAACAGCGGGAAGTGGGAGCAAGACATGGAAATTCCGGGTGGATTTCGCCAAAGGCCGTTTAGGCTTTTGTTGCATGAACTTGAAGTTAGGCGAAGCGAGTGGTAAAGCCGCCGCGCCATCGGTGGGGCTGAGTTTCGGCGGGTCACACCTAGGGAGACACCTTCGGCCGGTGACACACGCTGGAGGGCGGAGCCTCCTGAGTCACAGAGTCTGCGCCCCGAACCTGCCCCGCCCTGGGGAACGGTGCCCCAGAGCCACCCAGCCGGACCCAGGCTGCCTGTGGGGGTCGTCCACAGAGGCCGTCCGTGGCGAGCGCCCGGCGTCTAATTAAACAGCCGCCAGAGTTCTTGAGCGCGGATGGGACAGGCTGAAGGAGTGAACGGGTGTGAACAGCGGTCAGGAGCCGCCAGGGGAATGGCGCGTGAACGGAGACCTGCCCCCCAGAGCCAACGCTCCCGGGGCCCCGGCTCGCCCACAGGGCTCCGTGTGAGCTGGGGGTCATGGCCGTCGCTCGTCCCCAACTTCGTGCAGGTCTGCGCCTACACAGGACGCGAGTTCGGGCTGGTTTCCCAGCCCCCCCCCCCCCGCCCCTGTCTGTCCACGGGCCGGCGCCCCACTCCCGCTGCCACAGAGCCACTCAGTGCCGAGCCCAGGCCTGCCTGAGCCTGGCGCTCCTGGAGCCCCCGCCCGTCGGCCAGACACGCACGCCGACCGCGGGCTTCAAGCCTCAGCCGGCGGCCGAGGGACGTCGGTGCCGTCCAGGCTGCCCGGCGTCCGGGTTCGAGCTCAGCTCTGCTCCAGGGCGGCAGAGAAGTACCAACACCGTGTGCTGCTGGCTCACTTCGCCCAGCGCCCAGGGCGTGTGAGGGTTCCTTCTGCAAGCGCAGGGCGTGAGCTGCCTTCGGGTTCGCGAGGGAGGCGGGCCTGCCGGGCGGGTGTGGGGGGGTCACCGCCGTGGTCGGGATGATTGAAAACAGGCGCAGCCCACGTCTGGCCCAGCGCTCACTAACCGGCTTCATGTGTCTGCACAGTTCGGCTTCAAAAGCCCAAGAAAGAGCCAGGCTGAACCCGAAAGCAGCGCGCGGCCACATTTAACGTCTGAGCCCCCGGTGGCGGCCAGGAGGCCAAGGAGGCACCAGACACTTGGGCGGGTGGCAGGGTTCCCTCGGAAGGGTGGGCCACGGCCTCCCATACGAGGGCCTGGTGTGCGGCAGAGCTCTGCCGAGACCCCGTCCCCGAAAAGTTACAGCCCGCGGTGCCTGACCCGACCCCTCGCGAGGTGCTCCGGGACAGCCCAGGACCGAAGTGCCGCTGCAGCTACACCTCGCTTATCCCCCGGTGCCGAGGCATGGGCAGAAAGCCCGGTTCAGAACTCGGCGTCACGCAAATGGTGGCCCTGACTCCTGATTTAGTCCCGGCTCCAGACCCCAACCAGCGCCTCCAAAGTTGCCCAGTGGGGTTACAGCAGGGGCGGGGCCTGCCTCCCGCCACGCCTCCACTCTGCACAAGTGTCTTTCCCTCTCCCTGCCTGCTGCTCCCCTCCTTCTTTCTCCCCCTCCCTCCCCCTGGACCTCCTCCCCGTTCCCCCGCCCTTCCCTCCCCTTCCTCCCCCCTCTCCCCCTCCCCTTCTTCTGCCTTTTTTCACCCTCCTCCACCTCCCTTCCCTTCCCTTCCCCCTCCTCCTCCACCCCTTCTCCCTCCTCCTCCTCCACCCCTTCTCCCTCCTCCTCCTTTTTTGCTGCAAAAAAGCCATATTGCTTCCGTGGCTTGGGAGAGGTCCTGTGGCTGCAGCGAAGGCTCCAGCAGAGGCCCCAAGGCCCTGGGCTGGGACAGTTCCCGGTCAGCCTGAGCTACTCACCCAGCTGTCCCCGGAGCATGGCCAGGGCGCTCCATCTCCCCCATGCGTCCCCCGCCTGGCTCCCAAGTGGTCTCAGCAAGTCACAGAGCCGAGGCCAAGGCACACAGACTAGCAGGGCCTGGTGTGGGCTCCCCGCCGCCGGCTCCCAGGGCACAGCCCCCTCCGGCCTCGACAGGGGAGCGCCTGGTGCGGAGGCTGCCTGCTGAGCGGGACTTGCTGTCCCTGTGGCACCGGGGAGGGCCGGCTCACCCCTGCAGGGCCTCATGGCCACAGAGCCGGAGGCTGGGTGCCCCTGGCGGGTCTGTGGGCTCGCGGTGGGAACGGCAAACAGCTCGCCACGGGAAGATGCCAGCTTGTTCTAGAAGCAGTGGCAGCTGCACGGTGTCCCAGAGGCTGTCCCCAGACAGCAGACCAGTGGGCACCTCAGACCCGTTCCTCCCGCCGCTGTTGGAGCAGGGGACAGGCCGGCGCGACCGCAGGGAGCTGTGGCCAGTGCCGCCGAGGACCAGAGCCGCTTCTCTGCCGCCTGCTTCCGCTGGGCCGACGACGTTCCCACCAACCGTGACTGACCTCGGCCTCCGCTCCCTCTCGGGTCTGGCCCTTCCCCGTGTACAACCAGAAGTCAGACTGTGCTATTGCCCAGCTTCTTCCAAACACGGTGACGTCACGCATAGCCAAGCATCTTTTTACACGTTAGGGACTTTATTTCACGTGGAATGGAGACACAGAAACGGGTTCGAGTCTCAGAGCTCCCCAGGAAGTGGAGCAAAAGTGTCCGGAGAGCGGTGACTCGCGGCCTCTGTGGCTGAGGAGCCAGGGAGCGACTCGCAGTCCTCAGACGCAGGCACTGGTCACCACGAGGTGGCACTCAGGAAGGGCCACTCGCAGGCTCGTTGAAGGGTGTCCGCAGGCCTCACGTCCCTGCCGCCAAGGCCAGAAGCCTCGGGGTCTTGCCCCGAGGGCCCCTCCGGAGGACAGACCTCGTGCAGCCGTGGCATGTACCGGGGCCCAGGTCCCCATTCAGTCCCGCACTGCGGGGCGCGAGCTAGGCTGGAGCTCGCGCCGGGGGAGAGCCCTCCACCGTGCAGGCCCCCTTCCCTCGAGAGTGTTCCAGAACTCGGGGCCGGATGCCTCCCAGACAGAGCACCAGCTCCTTCCTTGCCTGATGACTGTCCTCAGTGGGGCCGTGCGAGGGGCCCTGTCCTGTCCTGTGCTGTCCTCTCCCAGGTGAGAGGGGCCCTGGAGACACAGCCACAGTGGTGTCTCCACAGCCTGTAGCGGGCGGGAAGGCCCCAGGGTTGCGGGACCGTATACCTTATGCCTAAATGTTGAATCATGCTAAGTCAAGCCAACAACTTGTATAAAATGCGTATTTCCCCGAACTTGACAAATATGCCTTTACAGATGCCTGGGAGCCGAGGCTTGCCTGGAGAATTCTCCCCGGGGCTCCTCACCAAACTGGCAGGCCACACAGGAGCCGAGGGGTCCAGATGGTGGGGAAGCTGCCTCCTAGCCCCTGGCTCTGCCCCCTGCACCTGCCAGAGCCCGGCCCCGCCCCCAGCCCCGCCCCCTGCACCAGCACCAACCCCACTCTGCCCCTGAAGTAGGCTATTCAGGAAGGAGTTCTGACCCTGTGGCTGCAGGGTCCCTGCTTGAGTTCGAGCTGCTTCCGGCTCTGGACGGACTGGGGGGGTCGGGACCCTCCGTGTGGTGCCGCTGTCACTCACAGTTGGGCTCCTCATCCATAGGGGTGAAGGCAGAGGATATTTGCAGGCAGAGGGCCCTGGGGGACAAAGAGGAGTCTGCGGGGAGTACCTCTGTGCACCTACTCTATCTGCCTCGAGAGGCTCCCCATCCTCTCGGTACTGACTCAGCCCCCCCAGACGCAGCTGGTCCACCCGGGGCCTGGCCCCCTACCCACCTGCTCACCGCGGCCCCGCGGCAGGGCGCCTGCAGCCCAGACCCCGGGCCCTCCACTGCCCTGCTCATGGCACACTGCACCCAAACAGCCCTCTGCTCACCTGCGGACTCTGCTCACCACCATCCGGGCAAACCGAAAGCCAACAGCCAGGGCGCATTGAACATTCCAGAATGCCGTCCATCTCCACTAGCCTGAAGCAGTTGGAAATGACTGGGCCTGAGGGCCAGGAGCAAGGGGTGAGGAGGGCTAAGGGTGTCGAGGGGGACACTCTGCCTCCTGCCCCGAACGCGCCCTCTGGCGGCACGGTGTCCGAGGGCCCCAGAGCCTGCCGGGCTCAGGCCGGCTGGCCCCTTGCAGGCGGTGAGAGGATTAAACACGGCGGCCTCAGGGCTCCGGGCGTGCGGCGCCGGCTTGTTTAATGGTGTTCCGGAGGAAGATCCTAATTACCTGTGAAATTGAGGATCTATTTTCAGATAGGGCTCCAAGAAGCAATTCTGCCAAACAGGCTGAAACGTTCTCTTTGTCCTCTGTACCTGGGCGACAAGAGGGCCGGCCCAGTCACCACACCCCTGCCTGCTGCCCAGCCGGTGCTGGCAGACGGGGGGCCCCCAACCACGAGGGGTGGCCCGTGGTGATCACCATGGCGCAGCTCGCCACACCCAGCCCAGGGCCGCCACACGGTGTGCGGCTCCCACCGCAGGCCGGGCAGGGGCCCGCCCCACATCCCCGCGGCGTGGGGCGCCCTGCACGGGGGCCGTTCTCCGTAGCGTCAGCCACTGCACATTTTCCTGGGAAGTGTGGGGCCTTGCGTTGGCTGTCCACTCGCACACCCCTCCCCGGGCCTCCTGACCAGCTTCCCTGGGGGGGGGGGTGTCCCTGTGACATTCGTGGGCATGGGGGAAGGCACAGATTTAGGTGGAGGTGGGCAGGCATCTGGCAACTTCTCAATATTCACATCTGACCCTACGAAAAAGCTAAGAGGAAGGCACCAACGGCCACTGTCTCGCTCCTGTGGGAGTGGACGAATGTGGCCGCGTCTCTGGTTCCATCCCGTCCTGTGTTGACCTTTGCTGTCAGGACGTGTGTGCCTTCTGCCTGGGCGCAAGGTGTCCGATGCGGGCCCTCACTCCATCTCTAACGCCGCGCAGGGGGCACCTGGCTGTGTTTGCCGTCACGGCTCAGGCTGCCAGGCTCTGCGGCACGGAGACCTCGCGGCCTGGGGCCGAGGGTGTCCGTCACGGCCACACCCGGGGGTGGCGACTGGTCCCCCAGCCAGAGCCTTCCCATTGCCTCTGTGCGTTGGTCAAAGCTGTGCGGCCCCCAGACCGCAGGCCCCAATGACGGTGTTGGGGACGAGGCAAGGCCCTCAGGGAAGCCCGTGGAGGCCGAGCAGGGGGGGTTATCCCGGTCTTAGTGCCTCGCACTAAAGCACCACCAATCTTCTTTCCCGCACGGCGGGCCCCCAGCCTAGACCGACTTCATTCTGAAACACGGACACGTCCCCAGCTGGCACCCCCTCGGACCCATGCCCACCTTTCTGTTTGCTTTTCATGTCACTCCCAGAGCAAGTCAACCAGGCCCCCCAGAGGAGGCCCCTGACGCCACCGCCAGCGCTCACCGCAGATGGGAGGCCGGCGTGCCTGGGGCCGCCCTCGCGCGTGAGCGCTGGCCTGATAGCCATCACGTCTCTGTTACGGTCACGGAGTGGGCGCTCTTTTCGCTTCACACTCGCTGGGACTAATTAAATTGATTTCACAACCTGCTGACGGGCTGTGACCTGCACTTTGTAAACAGCTGCCTGGTCTCGGGAGACCTCACACGGGGTCTCATTCTGCCCTGTGCCACCTTCCTCAGCTGGGGGCTGGACCCCGCTGGCCCGATCGCCAGGCAACGTGAGCGCCCTGCGGCCCTGCACCCCCCGGCCTCCGCGCCCTCTGCGCCCTGTGGCCCTGGGCGGCTCCGGGCAGGCTGGCCTGTGGTCCTGGGGTGTCCGCGTCTCCCTCCTCAGAGCCCACCTTGGCCTGGAGGCCAGGGTTCAAGGGGGCTTCACAGCAGACCTGAAGTATACAGTCCGAGGCCCAGAGTTACGGATCATTCTGGAAATGTTCTTTACATGTTTTTACCACATTTTCCAAATTGTGTCCAACAGATCCCATTACTCTTAGAACCAGAAATAATGTCAACATTGGGATTCAAATGAAAAAAGATGAACCCCCCACCTGGGGATCGGCCCACATGCAGCAGGACGGTGGAGCCTGACTCCAGGCCCCAGCCCCTGCCCGGCCACAGGCACCGTGGTCCCAGGCCGCCTGCCCTCCGAGGCCAGATGCTGGAGCTGGATGCTGGTTGGGCCCTCTGTGCGGATCACCCTGGCACTGGGGGCTTGTTTCCACGGGGCTGCCAGTGGCCTGCATGGACGCCCTTTTCCTGGGCAGAGTCTGGCTGGGGAGGGAGCTCTGTGTCCCCTGGAGACCCCAGTCAGCCTCCGATGCCAGCACGGCAGAGGGTCCCTGACGGGGGATGGGGGGACGTAGGAGGGGCGTGGAGGAAGTGAGGCCTCGCCCCCCCACCGTCTGTCCTGTCAGCCCCAAGGGCAGGGCTCGGCCGTGTGGGGTCTGCACACAGAGATGCCCGGAGGGAGGTCCTCTACCCCAGTGAGCGTAAGCGAGATCGCTGAGCCAGGACACAGGAAATTCCAGCAACGAAGGGAAGATCGACTTGATCTGGCTTCAGTAAAATGAAGAACCTTTGTTCATGGGAAGAGCGCACTCAGAAGTGAGGGGCATCCCTCCGTCCCAGGGCGGAGACCCCAGCCCTGCCGCCCGCGCACACCAGAGGACGTGCAGAACTCAACAGACGCACGCGGGCGGGCGCCCTGCGAATGAGATGTGCGAACACCGGCCGGCGTCTGAGGGGCTGCTCCGGCGACTGCGCACTCAGGAGACACCCCCAGCTACATCCCCGTCAAAGGGACTGCCAAGGCCAAGGGCCCGAGCAGAGGGCCCCGCACTCGCTGAGCCCCACCACGCCTGCACACCCAGCAGACCGGGCGCTCACGTCCCCCCGGGACATGCATTCGCGTCTATGAAAGCTTCGTGTGTAAGAGCCCCACGCCGGGCACACTGAGGTGTGCACTGGCAGCAGAATCAGTAATGCACTTGGCGGATGCAGGCGCAGGGACACGGCACGGCCCTGCACACCTGTGGGCCCAGCCGGACGACGCTCACGAAGGTGCGTCGGGGACGTGGGACTCCAGGCACAGCTTCCGAGCTGCAGCAGAGCGCCCTGCCGGTGGGAAGGCATGAGGCCGGCGTCTGGGGCGCCACCGCGCTTCGAACCTTGATCTCAGGGTTTCGTGGCAGATAGTTGTGAACACGCTCGCCAGGCGGCCCACGTCCGGTCGGCGCGCTTGGCCATCCTCTAGTTGTACCCAATCCAAGGAGTCGTGGGCCTGGGACCAGGCGCCCTAGGAGCTGAATTGAGGTCTGCAGTTGCTCTGCTCCTACGTGGTGCTGCCCACGCCACCCGCCCCCTCGGTGCCTCAGTTTCTTCACCTGCCGCAGGGGCTGTTGTGAAGACACCCTCGGTGGATGCCGACCGGGGGTCCCGCCCGCCCCGTGAGGGCCAGCCGCTCCCGTGATCCGATTGCTCATCCTCTCCTGGTGGCCAGACTCGTCGGCCGCGGGCTGGCGCCGCCCGGCCTGTTTCTCCAGTCTTCCCGTCACGTGGCCTCAGGCTTCGCTCAGTGTCCAGAGCCAGGTCTCCGGAGGTGGCCCCACCTGCGAGCTTCCTTTCTGTGCAGGCACGACTTGCCGTCACCTGTGGTGCATAAACATTGCTCACAAGTTTGGCACCAGTGCTCTGTGCCTCCACATGCTAACCACAGAACAACAGAGGTTCCCAGCAAGCGTGACAAGTGGAAGATTTAGCTGAGAGTCGGTGAGGCTGGGACTCAAGCTGGTCGCTTCGTCCAGACCCTTTGCGTGGAACTGAGGCGCCGAGGTCAGATTGCTACCATCTCAGACACCGAAACACAGAAGCCATGAACGCTCCGTAATAATCAGCGATTCTAGATTTGAGCCCGGGCTCCTGTAAGAACAAGACCGTGTCGGAGTCCGTCCACCCACACCGAGTGAGACGCACGCCGCAGCCCGCGGCCCGTCCTGCCTGCCGCGCCGGGGGCCTCCACGCGGCCACCAGCCGTGCCGTGGCCTTCGGCCGGATGTGCCATAAGCCTCACGTCGCGTCTGCAGGTCAGCTTTGACCAGATGACGCCCGCCCAGCAGCCACTCGCTCTGCTCTCTGGGGAGCTGGGTCCATTTCTAGACCCCGTCGAGGGGATTAATGATCACGTGTTCCGCGTAAACACGCGCCCGTCAGGACGAACGCCCGCACCGCCCTTGTTCGCGCAGCCACCGGTGGAGACCAGTGAGCACGGGCCCAAACGTGGCCCTGGTACCGTGACCTGTGGTCACGACAAAATGCCGTCTGTCTACGGCTCCCGAGGGCCTCCGGGGAAGCACATCCCAAAACACCAGGACACGCGGCCACCAAGACCGAGCCTGGATCCACCCGAGAGGCTGACGCTGAGGACGCCCCACGAGGAGCCCCGAGCGCCCAGTCACCGCGCGGCGCCCAGGCCCGGCCACAGGCGCCGCGGAATCCGGTTCTCAGCACCCCCCGGAGTTGGGAAGCCTGCTCAGCGTCAAGTCTCCGTGACAGCGTTTGGGAGGCTCAGTCCATGTAAACATTTTACAATTTTATTGCTCATTATGGCGGGTAGCAATTAACGCTGTTGTGGTCACATAATGAAGACTAACAAGAGGCAGACAAGGAAGGCTCTCAGTTTCCGTCACCCTGAACGCTGGCCTCCTGCCCGCCCACCAGGGTGGGGCTGACGGGGTGCTCGCTCCCCAGTTCCCCGGGGACCCAGGCAGACACCAGACCGAGCGCCCCGACCCCGTCGTCCCGGACGGCGGCGCGTGGGGCCCCCCGGGGGCCGCGGGGCCCATCCTCCGGGCGCGTGGGGCCGAGCGGCATGGAACAGGGTCCCGCTGGAATGCGTTCCTGGCGCTGGGAGGGGCCTGGAAGCGAGGCAGGAGTTAGTCACCGCCCCGTGACTCATCTGGCGGGGTAGCCGACACCGGCGAGATGCGGTCTGTCTGTCAGAAACTCCATCCTGCCGTCCGCCCCACTCTCGGCTTCTCCAATTTCTCCCAAAATACAGCGAGGATGGTCTGCATGCAGACGAACATGCAGTTTTGAGCACCCCCAAAACTGACTCAACTAGAACATTCTCCGGAGTCTTGCCCATGAACCACCCCTCAGCCCCTGGTGGTCTGACCACAGTGCCGGGCTCTCCGCACATCGTTTCTTACCACTTGTCACCAGCTCTGACCGCCTGTCCAGACCCACCGCCTTCCGCTCCCTCCCCAAGCCCGGCTGCGCTGTGGGACCTTCCGAGCCTTCGGGGGAGGAGAGGGCCAGGCCCTGCGGCCACACGGCTCTGAGCGCACATGGTGGCTTCTGCCTTCAAGGACTCTGAGCTTGGGTGGGGTCTTCCCGCCCCTCGGGCAGCAACCCAGGCCTCCTGCAAGAGCGGCTGCGCAGCCCGTTGCGCTCGGGGAGGTCAGGGACTCCAGAGCGAGAGTCCTCTCCTCTTATGTAAACCAAACGAGAGAGTCTGTGAGCCCCTGGGCGGCACCCCCCGGCGGTGCCCCGGTGGCCAGGCGACCGTGGCCCGGCACCCGCGGGGCCGCAGCCGGCTGAGAGCAGAACAGGCCTGTGCCAGCTCTGCAGGCGTGTTTGCTCCGTTCTCAGGATTCTGGGAAGTTGGATGCCTGGTGACTTGCAATAGTCCATGATGAGAGAATCCACACCATGGAAATTGGGCCGCATCCGGAGTCAGGCTTTTTCCCAGAGAGCCAACCACTTGCACGCGAGAGACAAATACACAATGGGAAATCCAGGGAGCAGGGGAAACCCTCGAGTATTTTGGAAAGATGAAAAAGTCTTCATAATCATAGAAAAGGCACAGGCTAGGTAAAAGAAATTGTTTAGAGTGCTGAGCTGTTGGAAATTTAAAAATTAAAGAAATTAACATTAAATTAAAATGGAAACTTAAAAAATTATGGAACAAATAAAAATTCAAAGGAAGAGTTGAAGGCAAAGCTCAAATACCCTCAGGGGCACCTGGGGGGCTCAGGTCATGATCTCATCTCTGTGCTGACAGCTCGGAGCCTGGAGCTGCTTCAGATTCTGTGTCTCCCTCTCTCTCTGCCCCTCCCCCCCAGAAAAATAAACATTTTTAAAACTTTAAAAAAATATTCAAGTACCCTAGGAAGCAGAGCGAGGGCAGGAAGAAGCAGGAGATGATGCGACTTAGGAGATCCTCCCCTCGCGGCCCCGCATCTGACCCAGGGGCTTCCAGAAACAGGAAGCAGAGTGGGGGCCACGTGCCAGCCACAAAACCATGTGAACCCTCTCACGCAGGGACACGTCTGCTCCGGGCTGCAAGAGCGAAGCCTGAGTGGACACCCCCTTGCGGTTTGCTGGGCTCTGAGGCCGAAGAGAAAACAGGCAGCTACCTGAGCGTGGACGTCGGAACAGACCTGGAGTCCTAAATAGCAACACGGAACCCAGAACACTGAGCAGCGCCCCTCTGGTTTTTCGGACAGTAATCTCCTCCTAGAAGTTCCAACCCAAACACTTTCTCCATCCAGCACGAAAGGAAGAAGATATTTTCAGATCTGAACGAGGCTCCTGTGGAATGTGAGGTGCCGACTCAAGAGCCCGGCCCACGGGACAGCCCGGGTCCAGACAACGGCCCCGTCCGGGCGTGAGCACAGGGGGCTCGGGAAGGCGTCCCCAGGAGAGCGCCGGAAAGTGTCGGCTGGATGGGGAGGCCCTGTGAGCCGAGCACTCGGAAAATCGAACACTGAGGCAGGCGTGGATGTGCACAAGGAGGGACACGTCCTCACGATGTGCTGGTCAGGGTGCGGTTTGGTAGCGGTGTGGGTGGAGTCCACGCGTGCTGCCAACCCCAGCGTGGCCCTTCCACACGTCCTGCCACACGCGAGTGAGCAGCCAGGGCCCAGTTCCCGGGCGACCCCGGGCAGAGAAGTCTAGGACACGGATCCACGCACCTGGCAACAGACACTTCAACTGCTGGAGAAGCTGGAAGGGCGGGGGCTTGGGCCATGTGGAGAGTCCCCTCCGTGACGAGCGGACCCCCACGCTGGGGACGGAGTGGCCTGGGGCTGCAGACTCCGCTCACTCGTGGGGAAGTCAGTCTTAGCAAAGGCAGACTCGCTCCCCTGGCGGGAAGGGGACAGCTGGCCTGGGGATGGCCAGCCCGGGGCCCACGTTTCCCCGAGGACACAGCAGACAGCCACCTGGGCCCATCGCCTGCGCCAGGACACACCTGAGGCGGAAGAGGCTGTGGGATGGGGTCCGGAGGCAACACCGGAGGGCGACGAAAACCCCAAGTGTTCACATTCTGGAGTCAGGAGCTGGCAGATAATACCGAAACCCCGAAAGTCTTTAAACAGCAGTGCAAACCGAGGTGAAATCAAACGGATGTTAAAAGACTTGCAATGGGTCCTTTAGGGATTGGGAAGCAGGGCGTGGACGGGCGCGGCCAGGAACGCACTCTGCCCGGGGGTGGAGGCTGAAATCTAAAAATACAGCCAGGTTCCGAAAACAATGTATTACTTTAATAGAAATAAAAACTAAAGGCAATAAAGTGATTGACAAAATAAGTTTTGCTGAAGCAAAGGAGCCTGACTGCGCAGGAGGGAGATTGGTGAACAGCTTGGGGGACCCCCCCCACCCCCGAGCCCCCAGCATGGCCCAGGCCTCCCGACGGAGGGTGAGGACGGCAGGCGGCTGCACCACTCGGCGGCGCTCGCCCGGAGCCCTGCTTCCATGGGGACCCTGAGGCCAGAGCTCCTCAGAGATGGGCCGATGCCAGGAAAACGGGGTGCCCTCGGTGGGCCCCGCGTTCCCGGCTCCGCTGGCCCTCCCGGTTCCAGAAGACCCTGCTGAGGTTGGGCCAGGCCTGCCCCGCTGGGCTCCAGCCTCTCGCCCGTCAGCCCCGAGCCCCCGGACGGGACATTTGCAGAGTGGAAAGGGGGCTGAAAGCTTTAAGCCCTGAATAATTACGATTTTAAAAACTGGAATCTGGCAAACGATTAAACTAAACTGCAGACCTAATTGCTTTCATTTAAAATAATACGAAAGCAAACGCGATACTGTGTTGAACTTGGAGGAGCAGTACCCTTGGCACCAGAGTTTTCACGGGGGCGGGCCCTCCCCACAGGCCGCTGTGCAAAAATGCTATGAAATGAGGTCCTTGGTGTCGTTACGTTAAAGAAGTAGTTTTAAACGGAGCAAATGGCCACTCTGGGGACTCGTTCGCCCCGTTTCTGCCTCCGGCCCTGAAAGCAAACCCCACTGATGAGGCCAGAGCAGAGAGCACCCACATTTTTGTTGCGGTGGCCAAATGCTGCGTGGGCTGGTGAGGCCGGGCCCCTGAAGGACTCCCAGCCCTGACGCAGCCGTGGGCCCGGAGGCCAGGGTGCGAGATACTGGAAACCGTGACTCAGAGGGGCCTCCGGCTCCTGGGTCCCCGCCAAGTGCCGGCGCGAGGCTGCCCTGCGCAGAGCTTGGGGCGGCAGCCGCCAGCGTGGACGCGTCTGCGCAGGCCCGTGCCCGGCCGGGAGCGCGCCGCGGGCACGGTGCTGACGGGCGGCGGGCCGGGCCCCTCCATGGAACAGGGCGGCGGGGCCGGGCCCAGGGGAGGAATAGGGAAGAGCCCCAAGCGCGGGGCCGCGGGCAGGGCCTGCAGGCAGGGCAGGGGTGCGACCGCCCCCCCCCCCCCCCCCGCACACTTTGTGTTCTGAGTTCACGTTCGCTCCCTAGTGGATCCACGCGCATCGGCGCCAGAACAGCTGTGCACGAGGAGAGGGTGGGGCCCCGGGCCCGACCGCCCCGCACCCCGCGGCCCACCCACCGCGAGGCGCCCGCAGTGGACAGCTGGGCCCCGGGCTCCCCAGTTAACTGAAGGAGAGAGAAATGGGGGTGGGGGTGGGAACGTGGTCGTAAGTCTGGGATCTGTTTTTACTGGTGCTTCCATTTCAGATTTTGAGTTTGGAAAGATACTTTGTCATGCCTTCCAGGCACCCAGTGATGACCCAGAGATCATGATAAATGCAAAAACTACAAAGGAAAAAAAAAAGAAGAGGAAAGCCCTTTTCAGACCCGGAGAACAAGTCCTAGTGAGGTGCAAGTCCTCTCAAGTCCCTTTGTCACATTCACGCTGAACGCCACCTGTCTGGTTTCTGGTCATTTCTGTGCATCATGCACGGTGTAGATGCCCCAGGAGCCCCCTGACCCTGCACGCCTCCCCCCCC
>PJEM01014582.1:0-34344 GCA_004023845.1 Helogale parvula | reverse complement strand
CAGAACAGGCGGGACATTGGCTTTGGAGCCTGGCCAGGAGTGGAAGACCTTGGGCGCACGTGTGCCCGGAGAGCTCAAGGTGGTGTTTGCCAGCGTGTTACCAAGGCTTCGGGACTTGTTTTCTTTTTCGCTCCACTACATCTCGGATTTGTCTTCGATTAATCTGCATCGCTTATCTGATTGAGCGTTTTTGGAGCAAGTGGGCAGATGATGCCAGGCCGGGTGTGGTCCCGGCAGGCGGAGAAGGGTATCTGGAGCTGAGGAGGGGGAGCTGGTGAAGTGACGTCGGGGTGGCGGTCCTGGGAGCCCTGGCGGATGCGGGGGGGGAGGGGGAGGCCAGGACGGGTGCCACGGCCACGGCCAGCCCTCCTCTCCTCCTCCTCCTCCGTCCTGCTCTCGGCGGGCGCCAGGTGCAGGCGCGGGGCTCTGCCTGGCCTGGCGGATGCATGAGCCGAAGAAGGGCTTCAGACGGAGGTTTTCTCCCGGCCCCTGACTTTTTCCACCTCCCCCAACTGGACCTTCTACTTCAGTCACTTGTGATTCTCTTAAACTCCGTTTTGAAATACCTGTAGATTCACAGGTTGCGAAGACACATTCGGGGGTCTGAGACCTTCCCTCCCCATGTGAATATCTGAAACAACCATAGTCCAGTATCGAAACAAAGACAGCGGCATTGCTGCAGGTTTCACCAGTCAGACGGGCACTCGTGCTTGTGTGTGTGTGTGTGTGTGTGTGTGTGTGTGTGTGTGTCAGGTGGGAGGGGGCGCTGTGCAGTTGTACACGTGTGTGGCCTTGTGTCCCATGGGGCTTTCCTCGCCCCTCTCACCCCCCTGCCCCTCTGTGGTCATTCGCTCTGCCAGCGCCCGGCAGCCACCAATCTGGCGTCTGTTTCACACTTGCATTACTCGTGAATACCGCATGAAGGAAATCACGCACCACGTATTCCTTTGATAGTGGCTCTTTTTCATTCAGCATAATTCCCTTGAAGTGTGTTTACTTCAGTAGTTTTGGGTTTGTAGTGCCTTCAGTGGGAAACTCCCTCTTTCCACCTCTACCTTTGTGCCGTCCCCCCCTGGATGGCCCCACGACCTGCCGGCTCTCTCTGCGGGTCTGTGTTCATCTCCTCCTCCGGGGGTCTCACTGCCGCGCACCTGAGCCCGCCTGACTCCCCTCTGCTCTAGCACCGGGTGTGTTCCTCACACCGTATCATTCTCCACTTGCAGGTAGAAGGCAGAGATCATGTTCAACTTACCTTTCTCTCCCCAGCATCTAGCACAGTGCCCGAAACGTAGGAGGTACTCACTACATTATTTTTGGGATGAATGAATGACGTTGCTCTGATTCTTACATTGTGTCTTGAGTGCGCTCTCTCCCCAGTGACTGTAAATCCCGTGAAAGCAGCCACTGCCTTCCATTTGTTCACTAGTTCCGGGTAGGGCCGCCTCGGGCGTTTGCAGGGGCCTGAGAGCATGTGTGTTTGTGCTGGGACGGAGCGAGGGCGGAGGGCTGCCCAGCTGCCCAGCCTGACTTCCCACAGTCAGCAGGACGGACCTGGAGATGTCGGGGCTGAAGACCCTGGAGCATGTGGCCGTGACCGTCTCCATCAGTCACCCCCGACGCGGCAGCCTGGAGCTCACGCTGTTCTGCCCCAGCGGCATGATGTCCCTCATCGGCGCCCCCCGCGGCCTGGACTCGTACGTACCCCCCCATCCCTCCTGAGCTCGTTTGGCAACCGGGTCTTTGCAAGGAAACGATACAGGACGGGCGGCCAGCGGCTCTGCCCTGAGCTGTCAGGCGCTGGGCGACCGCAGCAGCCGGAGCCGTTCATGACCTGCTTTGTGCAAGTCGCTTGCGATGTGCTAAGCACTGCACGTGGCAGATACCCCCTGACCCTGTGTGACCTCCCTCTGCCAGTGCGGAGACGCGTCCCAGCCAGTAAGAGCCTGAGGAAGTACCAGGAAGCCTGGGTCCGGGAGCTCTGCCTCCTGTGGTCTCACCACCTTGGCTTTTCCACAAAGACACGTTGATGCGGGTCCTCCGGCCCACGGGACCCCAGGGAAGGGCAGGGTCCTCGGACCCCGTGCGGCACGCTCCCCAGTGACTGCCGCTCAGGCAACAACTGCTGCGTTGTCACGGCTGCCCCAGCGAGGGACTCACGTTTGTGGGCCCGGGGTCCGTCCCCGGCTCCACACCTGCCAGGTTTTCTACTCTGTTTTTTCCCCCCAGAGATCCCAATGGCTTCAACGACTGGACCTTCTCCACTGTGCGGTGCTGGGGGGAGAGAGCGAGGGGGACTTACAGACTTGTGGTCAGGGACGTGGGTAAGCCTGCCTGCCCCTCCGTCCGGTCCCTCCGGAGCTCAGAGTCCCCGCGGACACCGCCCCGCAGGGACTGCGTAGGGTTGCCATTGGACCAACAGGGTAGAGGCCAAGACGCACGCCCCGTCTAGAATGTGGGCACCGAAACTTAAGCCTGCTCACTGGTTCCGCCTCTCGTATTCCTTGGAGAAGTGACTGATCCATTCTTCCTCAGGATAGCAACACAAATTCCTTGTTGAAACCACATTTCAAGTCCTTTCACATATAACCGTCCTGCGGCCAGCCCTGGCAGGCAGGTAAGGGCAGGACTAATGTTCACCGGTTTTTTTGGTTTTGTTTTTTGGTTTTGTTTTTGAAAAGCTGAGGCCCACCCAGAGGTCCGCCGTGGCCGGTGCCAGGCCGCGCAGCGCTCGGCGAGGAGCCCGGCGGCCCAGCTCGCCGCTTCCGGCCACGCCGGATACTCCCTAGACAGGTTTCCAAACCTTCCTTCGCTCCGTAGAAGGACATTTTTTCTTCTCCCCCAAGCAAAGTCCCAGCTGAGCCCCAAAATACGAAAGAGCTACAGGCGGAGCCTCCCGACTTCGGAGCCCCAGCTCTCAGCCTCCCATGCCTGTCCCCGAGGCCACCGTGAGGCACGTCTGTGGACCCCCCCCCCTGCCCCGGCCAGTGGGACACGGACAGGCGCGGTGGCCGTGCGGCCAGGCCGCCAGGAGGGGCGAGGGCAGGGCCTCTGCTGCTCACCTGCCAGCCCCAGGGCAGGGCTCACGGTTCGCTGGCCCCCCTAGGAGACGAGACGCCCCAGGCCGGCACCCTCCGGCAGTGGCAGCTGACCCTGTACGGCTCTGCGTGGACTCCAGTGGACATCAGGGACAGACAGCGGTAGGTGCCGGCGCACGGGCAGAGGGACGCGGCCCCCTGGGGCTGGGAGAGGCCGCTGGGGGCCTCCCTCCCTCGGAACCCGCAGCACGCCCCCCTTCCTGCCTGGGACTCCCCTCTCCTGGGCGGTAAAGCCAGGTGAGGGCAGGCGGCCAGGAGCCAAGTTCGGAGGGCGGCGTCTCTCGTCCTCCCCACAGGCTGTTAGAAAGCGCCATGAGTGGGAAATACCTGCATGATGGCTTCACCCTGCCCTGCCCCCCCGGGCTGAAAATCCCTGAGGAAGACGGTTACACCATCACCCCCAACACCCTCAAGGTACGAGGGCCAAGCCTCCAGCCCCGGGCCGGTGGGCGGGCAGGAGGGGCTGAGGGGGGTCGGTCCTTGCCGGGGTGCTCCAGGTGGCCTGGGCCCCCACTCCATCAGCCAGCCCCACGAGGGCACTCCTCCAAGGGCTCGGGTGCTTTGGGGTGGGGGTCCCTGGGAGGTGAGAGACTTTCTAAGCTCACTGTTCTGGGCCAAGAAAAACCACCCCTAACTTAGATGCCTGACCTTTCCCAGACGCTGGTGCTGGTGGGCGGTTTTACCATCTTCTGGACCGTGTACTACATGCTGGAAATATACCTGAGCCAGAGGAAGGTGGCCTCTCACCGCGTTTGTAGGAGCGGACCCTGCCACTGGCCCCAACGAAGCCAGAAAGCCAGAGAGGAGGGGACAGAACTAGAATCGGTGCCACTCTGCAACAGGAAGGATCCAGAAGGAGGGGAGACGGAGCGTGAGGGCCCTGCCACCACGTCTGGTCTCCTTGTCCCGGACCTGCTGTCCCCGGACAGGAGTGCCCTGGAGCACCCTCATCACCTACCCCCAGACCTGCTGCAGGGGGAGGAGGAGCAGATTTGCTGACCCGGGGCCCAGCACTCAGCACGGCCCAGGCTCTTCCTGCCCGAGATGGGGAAGCCTGTGGAGCCGCCCGAAGTCCCGGAGCTCTGGGGGAGGCGGCGGCCCTGACGCTCACACGGGGAGCCTGTGACGGCCGCAGAGAGGGCGGGGACGTCCTAGGTGCAGTGACAGGAAAGGCGCCGGAGAGCAGTGTCCCCCTCCTCCCGAATGCTTCTGATGAGAAGGCCTTGGACACGGGCTCGGCCTTCCCGCTCGGCAGGCCGATGAGGCGGGCACAGGGACCCTCACCCATGCTCGGGGGGGGGGGGGGAAAGTGCCCCTGGGCCCAGAAGAGCCTCTCGGTAGAAACGTCGCTGGGGTCACGGAAAGAGGGCTCGAGGTGAAGGCTGGGAAGGGCCTCTGCATCTATGCCTGTCCCTTCCATGACCCAGGACCTAGAAACCCCGTCTCCTCTCCCTCCCCCACCGTCCTGCCTACGCCTGGAACCCGGGACACACCGGGTGGCAGGTAGCCCGCGGCCCAGCCACACTCGCCCTGAAAGCTGCTGCCTCCATTCGCCCTGACCGGAAGCCAACCTTGAACACACCCGGCCCCTTCTCCACCGCCCCCGCCCTGAAGGACCGGTACGATGCTCCCGGCACAGCTCCCGGGGCCGCCCCGCCTCGCCGCGGGCCCGTCTGCAGCAGGACCACAGCGGGGCTCGGTCATGGCCACCGCGGCCCTGCCGCCGCCTGTCTTCCTCTGCAAAGTGCTCAGGGAAATGGCCGTACCCACCGGCCCGGCAGGCGGGGAACCCTCCCGCCGCCACCGGCCTCCTGCCTCTTGCGAGCTGGTTCGGTTGATCTAAATTGTTTTTTACGCTTAAGATTTGGGTTTGTCTTTCCACAGCAACATTTGGTTGAATTTTTCTGCACAGCTTTTCCAAAATAAAAACGTTCCACGCGGCCCTGCCCCTCCCCCGCTCCTTTCATCTGCCTCCCAGAGCTAACGCGAGCTGCCAAGTTGTTCCCCTTGGCCTTCGGTCCCTGGTCCCCAAGATTCGCTCTCCTCCTCCGCCTGGCCCTCTGAGGAAGCCGGCCCCCCTGGGGTCCTTCAGAGCTGGCCTTCAGGAACCCGCGTAAGTGGTGCCTGCCTCCTCGCTGCTCAGGTTCCCTGGAATCGGAAGTGACTGGGGCAAATCAAACTCTGCCAGCCAGGCCTGAGAAAAGACTGATGTATGTATTTGTTTCCTTTTTGAATTTCAACCCCCAAAATATTCCAGAAAAAAAAATGGGGGAAAGTTAGGCAGGATTACCTTCAATGGGCGTCTGCTGCCGAGGCCAGTGGACCTGCCCCCTGCCCACGTCCCCCCTGCCCGGCCCAGGACGGGGAGGGACGGTGGGAGACGGCAAGGGAGCTGGGCGGGGGGGCAGGGGGCGGTGCGCCGGGGTAAGAAGTTGGGCTGAGGCCGAGGGTGGGGAGCTGCCCAAGCGCGGTCACCTGTGCTCAGTGACAGGGCCCCGGAGCTGGCCGAAGAGCCGGGCCGGGGCGGGCGGGGCGGCCCCGCCCTCTAGCTGATGATCTGCCGGGGCCGCCCGTAGCCCGTCATGCCGGCCTGCGAGGCGCCCCTGTTGCTGCCCATCTGGAGGCCAATCACGTGCTTCCCCTCCTGCAGCTGGCTCTCCGTGAACTCCCGCTTGTGCTCCTGGGCTTTCCTGGAGGGGGTCCCGGAGAAGACTTGTCAGGACCGCACCTTTCGTCCCCCGGCCCCTGCTGTCCCCTCCGTCCCCTCCCAGCCCGGTCCCGCGTCTCCCATCTCACTTCTCGGGCCTCCTCCTCCCCGCTCGCCCGGGGCCCAGGGCGGCTGCAAGCAGCAAGGACCCACTTCCTCCCCAGCCTGGACCCTCACCTTGGGCCTTCCAGCTCTCTGCTTCCCCTCCTCCCTGGGCCTGACAGCCCGGCCCAGGCCACCCCCCTCCCCCACACGGGACCCCCTGGTGGCCGCCTACTTCATAAACCAGTTGGGATCTCCACGGTAGTGGCCGTCATTCTTGGTCACTGCCAGGCTGCCCAGAGCCATCAGCGTTCTCTGCACCGCTGCCAAGTCCTTGCCTGTGAGCAGAGAGGTGGGGTGCGGGGGTGAACTCTAGGGCAGGGCCTGCCCCCCCCTCCACCCCAGGGGCGGAGGCTGTCCCGGGACCAAAGGAGGCTCCAGGGGATCCTCCGATGCCCTTGGGAGCGTGGCTTCCCCTCCGCGGCGCCTCCCGGTGCTGCCCTGCAGCCCCGCGGGCGGCCTGTGTGCATCGTCCCTCGCCCCTCTGCCTCCGCTGCCCGCCCCGCACCCGCCTCCCCAGCCCTGTTCTCTCTGCACCTTCGAAGAGGTCAACGGTCTGGAACATGTCGGTCTTGGTGACCCCGTAGTCCTCGGCCGCCTTCAGGAACTGGGCCACCTGCTCCATCTGCTTGAAGACCATGGACGGGGGGTTCTCGGGCACCTTCACCGGCTTGGCGCCGTCCGGGTACAGGCTGTTCACCAGCTTGCTCAGAATCTGCCGGGCACGGGACGCAGCTTGGCACCCAGCTCGGGGTGCCCGCCCCACGCCCCGGCCGCGCCCCGGCCCCCCTTCCCGGGGCCACTCACCACGCCGTTCTTCAGCCAGACCTGGAAGCCCAGGCGGCCGCGGTCCGGGCGCCCCACGTCCGGGCCGCACTGCATGACGATCCACTCCACCAGCCGCTCCTCCAGCTCCTCGTCATACTTCTTCTCGATTTTGGACTGCACTTCGCGGCTCATGCCGTAGGAAGGACCCTTGTTGGCCATGGCGAGGGACAGCTAAGGCAGCACAGGCCAGAGAAGAGAGACGGTCAGAGGGTCAGGCCTTCTGGCTTCTAGGAGGACGCGGGGTGGGGGGTGCCGTCCATCCTGGACCTTTAGCTCCCATTCCCTCATTTTGTTTTCATGGCACTGCCCATCTGGGCCGGGCTCATCCCCTCAGTCCAGGGAGCTTCTGCACTTGGACGCCAGAGAAATGGGAGACCAGATCTTTGGAAGTCTAGAGCAGGGATCAGTAAGCTTATTTTTGTAAGCAACCAGACAGTATTTTAGGCTTTGCAGGATATGAGGTCTCCGCCCGCATGGCCGCAGCGCAGCCTTAGACGATACATGAACAAGTAAGCACGGCTTTGAGCCAATAAAACTTTATTTACACAAACAAATGGCAGGCTGCATTTAGCCTATGGGCTGTAGTTTGACAACAGTCTAGAACATTCTCTCTTTGCCAAGATCAGCCAGAGGCATTGGAGACACCTTCCAGAGGCCACACTGCCCTCCCAAAATAAAGCAGACAGGCCTGATGGGTCCTGTCTTACTTAAGCCTCCACTTAGCCTCTAGCCCCGAAGCCAGAGCTCCAAAACTGCGGCTCTTGGCCAGCTCAGCTCAGCTCAGCCTCGGGCCTGCAGCGGCTGAAGGGGCTCAAACTTACCCACCCCTGCAAGGTCTAGGAAGCCAGCAAAACGCAAGAGCTTTCAGTCAAGGAGCTGTCCATCCTCAGGTGAGCCAGGAGACAAAGAGAGACAGAGACAGAGAGACAGAGAGACAGAGAACACAGATAGACCCACAGACTTTGCCGCCACTGTAGTAGCTGAGTAACCATAGAGCCAGAGCCCTCCAAGGAAAACCCAGAGCCAAGAATCTGTCGGTGAGAGTGTGGGGAGCCCCTCCCCGCGGCCTGAAGGTCTGGGGCTGGCTCTCTGCTCGGGAGAGCCCCCGATGCAGGGGGAAGGCTGCAGCAGCAGGGCGGGCAAGGGAGGCCTCTGGGTAGACGAGGCTGGTCCAGAGGAGCATGGCCCGGCCCCAGGTACCACCCAGAGCTCATGGAAGAACCCTGTGAGAGCTACCAAAGGAGGCCAGACCCACCCATCACTGGCCTCCAGGGGTCAGAGCCTGGGAGGGAGGGAGTGACCTGAGGACGGGGTAGTCGGCGCTCCCCTTACTCCCTCCTGTCCGTACCAGACCCTCCCCCGGCCCCAGGTCAGCTGCCCGAGCCTGCCGTCCCCCACCGCTGACACCTTCCCTGCGCTCACCGTCCCCCCCTCTGTGCACTGAGGACCATGGCACCTCCCTCGGAGAGCTGTGCCTTCGCCCAGGCACTGTCCGAGACTCCCTCCCAGAGTCGCCTCCTGGTGGTGACCTGGGAGAGCCAGACCCTGACCCAGGGACAAAAACAGTTTCTTCCCACTCTGGCCTCCACCCCTTTTCCAAGTCATCCCTGAGGGGACAACAGAGTTTGAGAGAACATGGAGACGGACTCATTGGATTCCAGCCACGGGGCAGCTCACTTCTCAGGGGTGTGTAAAGCCCCAGAGGGTGGGCCACCTCTGAGCACCGCCACTCTCACCTGGCCAGTGATGCCAGAGAGTCCAAAAGCAGCGTCTCTGTTTCCCTAGAGGCAGCCCAATCCCTCCCTCCCCCACCCCTGCTTCCCAACCACCCAAGTGGTCCAAACCCAGGAGTCTGCCGGGACCAGGTGCCTTCAGCCCATCCTTCATCCTGGGCCCTGCTCACCTTCACCCCACCAGCCCAGGCAGGCGGTGCACACCCCACCCTCCCCACCCACCGTCCCTCCCAGACCCAGTGCCGGCGAGGAGCAGAACAGAAGCAGCCGTCACCCTGGGCTTTCAGTCTGAGATTCAGAGCAGAGAATTAAGGTGTCAAGGCTCACAGTGACAAGTGCACGAAGCTGCAGCCCCTAGATGTGGAGACAATACTTGGATTTTGATCAGAGAAAGAACGAGGGCCAGCTGCAAAGGGACAGCGTGCACCTGCTGCCAGCAGGAGCCAGAGGGCTCCAGGACCATCGGCCCCTCTCCCTCTGAAATAGGACAGAGCCAGGAGGGGCAGGCGCATGTGGCTCCGGGAGGACAGGAGGGACAGCTCCTCTCAGTTCCGGGGGCAGAGAAGCGCAGCGCTATTCCCTACTGCCGTTTGGATAGCAGCCACTGAGGGGCACCAGCCAGGTCCTCCGGGAAGGGCCGAGGTCCCAGGCCCGCCCAGCCCTGTGAACCACCCAGGACAATGCTGCGGAGCCCCTGGCGGTGCCCGGCCCCCGCCCCTCCACTGACCGAGGGGTCACCTCCCACTTTCAGAGGCTGGAAGGAGGCATGTATCTAGAAAAAGCAGCTCTCGCAGGTCCCTGCCCCGGCCACCCCTGCCTGGTCCAGGGCACAAGAGTTTAGGGGTGCTCCCACTGCCTCAGTGGCTCCCCAGGGCCTCTGCGCTGCTCGGACCCCGCTCTCCGGCACCGGTGGGCTCGCACACCTCCTCACCTCCTCGGATGGCCTCCTTCACGGACAACAGACAGAGCCTCGGCTCTAACCCAACACCTGGAGCCCATCACACACTCCGTGGGTGTGACCGTGGTCAAACGTGGGGAGCCCCTCTGTCACCCTCCGTCTCAGGTCTCCACCGTCAGGCCCTCTGGCTGGCCAAGCCATCCTAAGATCAGCCTGGGGCTGCCTGGCCCAAGTGCTCAGTGTCACCCACCTCCCCCCAGCCCGCCCTCCCATCGAGCTAGGGCCACCTCCCCATCTGGAGATCAGGATGCACGCGGAGACGGTGTGCTTCCCCAGCCAGGGGCTTGGAGACCAAGGGCCCCCGAGGGTCCTGTCCGCAATACACCCACCGCTGCGGTCCAGCCCCAGCCCGCCTCCCCTCCCAGCCGGGATCCGTGCACTTACAGGGGCTCCTCGGACTCCAGGCGGGATGAGCTCTCCGTGTCTGAACCTGGACAGACAGGATGGGGCGCTGGCTGGGTGGGGGGTTTAAAGGGCCGCTGTCGCGGTGATGTCAGCCTCCCCCGCTGGCTCACCCTCGGGCCCCTCCCTGCCGGTAGAACCCGGGCCTGTTCCCCACCCCCGGCCCCCCCAGTGACTCCACACAGGCTCCATATTTGGGGAAAGACACCAAGTTGGAGCAGTCTGCCGGGGGCTGCCCCAGACATTCTCTGCGTGCTTTGGAGATGGAGCCGCGCGGGGCGGGGCCCCGCCGCCGGGGGAGCAGCCGGGAAAAGCCTTTTATGGACCGGAGCGCAGAGGCCTGCCCTGCCTCCCGGCCCGGGGGCGGCTCCTTCTGCTCTGCTCGGCCAGTGTTTGAGGGGAGGGGGACGTTCAAAGGCCTGGCCAGAGAGGGAAAGAGCTGGAGGGTGGATCCCTGGGTCTGGGGGGGAGTAACCCACCACCCTGTCCTCCTGAGGGTCCGGCTCCAGTTGGGGATGGAACTACCCTTCACCGAGGAGCTGGCCCAGGCCGGGCACTTTGCGAATGCTCGTAAATCACGCCGTGGGACAATTACTAACCTCACGGTACAGAGGAAGCAGCAGGCTCCGGGTGCTTGTCACCCAAGGCCACGCGGGGGGCCGTGAGGGGCAGGAGCCGGGCGTCCCCTCGGCCCGAGTGGGAGCTGGAGGCTGTCCCTTGTAACCCTGCTGGCTCCGGCTGGGGGCTTCCAGTTGGGGTGGGTCTTGAGTTAGATGCTTTAGCCGGGGTGGAACCTGAGGGCTGGGCAGCAGCTCAGGGGACCCTGGGCCTCCTCCAGAGGTCCCTAAGGCCTGGCAGGGCTGAGACACCAAGGCTGGGTGGGAGGCTCAGCGGCCACTCCCCTCCCTCCCTGCCTCCCTCTGGAATAGTCCGTACCTCCCCTAGAGAACCGACTGGACTCCTTCCCTCCAGGAAGGAGGCTCACTCCTGTGTGGCCTGCACCTGGCCCGGGCGGGGGGTGTCTGAGGAAGGGGAAGAAGGGGAGAGACTTGCAGTGGGGTCTCTGGGGTGCGCCCGTGGCCCCACGCCGCCCCCTTTCCCAGGGCAGCCTGGCAGGGAGGCACTCACACTCTCCACCACACACTGGACCCCGGCACCTCCGGAAGGGGGTCAGCCAGGCCTGGCTATCCGGGGAGGCCGGCAGAGCCCAGCGAGCTGGAGCTAGAGTGCCCCCCAGTGGCGTCTGCTGGGAAGAGCAGGGAGGGACCCGGGGATCAGCTAGATGGCAGCAGACCCCTGGCGAGCTGCGAAGTCACCAGCTTCCTGGCAGCCCCAGATCCTGGCAGCCCCAGATGGTAGCATCCTAGGCCCACTGGAACCCAAGTCAACTTTCTAGGGTCATTTCAAATTCCCGCTCTCGGAGCCTGTCTGCCACGCATGTGCACGTACCCACCATCTCGGGTTCCCCCAAGGACCTCCCCAGCCCCGGCCTGCACTCCCTACTACAGTCCTGGTTGGGGGCACCTGGGCGGCTCAGTGGGTTATGCATCCAACTCCTGATCTCGGCTCAGGTCATGACCTCACGGTTTGTGGCTTGGAGCCTGCTGGGGGTTCTGTCTCCTTCTCTCTCTGCCCCATCCCCCACATGCTCTCTCTCAAAAAAACAAAAACCACAACACTTAAAAGCCATGCCAGGAAGTCCTGCCTGCACATCAGCCTGCCCGCCCGGGAGAGGCTGGCGAACCCGGCCTGACCCGCAGGTGGGAGCCAGGGGGGCCAGAAGCTGCTGCCGTCCGCGGGTAAGGGAGGGGGGTCTCAGGGCGAGCCGGGGCTTACTTACGACACCCCCCCCCCCCAACCCGGCACAGCGCCTGGCACGGAGCCGGCCCTGGTAAGTGTTTCCTGGATGGATGGGACGGCTCAGAGGAGAGGAACACCCTTGGGGGATGGAGGACTCGTGGGGAAAACAAGGGGGAAGCGCTCTAGTTGGAGAGAGAAAGGGGGACCCGGGGAGCCTGAAAACGAAGGGCCCCTGCCCCACCCTCCAGTCTCAACGTCTCCACCCAGAAAGGAGGAGCAAAAGGGCCCCAGATGCGTCTGGTTGTTTCTTTAATCGAATGCAGACTCATTCATAGAAACAGAAATGCAACCATAGCACGGAAACAGACAGTAAACGGAGTTCTGAAAAAACATCCAGATCCGCCTCCGCCCCCAGCCCAAGGGAGAGCTGTAAAAACACGTTGGGCAGAAGACGACGCACTCCCGTCCCCAGTCTTGGCATCTGGAATGGACCAGTGAGGGGGAGGGGACCGAAGGCCCAGAGCAGCCGGGGGGCCCAGAGCTGGGGCCGCTCGGTGTAAACTTCAAGGTTTCGTACGTGTGTGACTAACACAAAACTTGGCCAAAGACAGGACGGACACACGGAAGCCAGCCCCGGATCCTAGAGAGAGGCTAGACGGGGGACACTGACCGGAGGACCGCGTCCCTTCCTGAGCCCCCTCTCCGATAGGCACTGGGGCTCCCGCGGCTGTGAGACCAGTGGAGCTGGCGCCCTGCGTCCCACTCCCCTGCCCCTGGACACTCTTGGGCAGTGTCGATGGCACTGAAAGGGCCCCGGTGGGGGCTTGGCAGGACTGAGGGCCCGGAAAGAACAAGGAAGGAAAGGGGCCGAACTGATCGCTCTCTGATGCCAGTGCCAACGTCAGTCTGGGGGCCGATGGGAAGAGCAGGTGAGCTCTGCACTCAGCCCCTCAGATCAAAGGCGACTCTCACACGCGGGCTGACCCTTGTTCCCACACAGCCGGCCCGGGCACAGGTCAGCGGCAGGAGGCAGCGCGGCCCGAAGCCCCCCTTAGGCCATAGCACCAGAAGCGTGGCACCAGCTGGCCAGCCTCCAAACCCCTACAGCCCAGTCACCCTGCCGGGCACGAACGGCAATCAGGTCCGGCCCCCGAGAGCCGCCGGGCCCTGGTGCAGGACGGAGAATCAGGCTCGGCCAGGCCTGGCCTCGAGGAGAACAAAGGGCTCGCAGTCGTAGGCTCGTGGGGAGGGAGGGACGGGCAGAATGCAAGGCAGGGCCGGGCGACACTTCCCTCTTTCCTCCTGCAGAGGGACAGACGGACGGAGAGCCAACGCACAGGGCCCCTGAGAGCCCTCAGCACTGAGCAGCAGCAGCAAGTGGCCGACACCTGGGGTCTCGCGGTCGCAGGCCTCCTCTCTGGCAGAGGGCGGCTGCCAGGCTCGCCGCTGTGACTGTCCCGAGCCCAGCTTGGGCCTCGCCGTCGCCCCACTGGGGCCGCAGGCTGGGCCGCACGCCCCCAGAGCTGCAGGGCTCCGGGCGGGCAGGCGGGGGGCTCAGGGCCCCGTCAGTTCAGCAAGGGCCCGGCTCCTGCTAGAAGACATAGATCTTGTCCCGCTGCACGGTGTCCAGGTCATCGTCCAGGGTCAGCAACACCTGCGGGGTGGGCGCAGAGTCAAGTGCAGGCAAGGAGGCGGCCTCGGCCTCCCCCCGGGCTTGGGCAGAAGGGTCTCACGTACCAGGAAAGACCCGAACATGGCGATGGAGGAGAGGAAGTGCCAGATGTCGTGATCGTCAAAGAAATCCAGGAGGATGCAGTCTCGGTTGTGCTCCCGGGACTCCGCGGGGGTTTTCTGGGGGAGGCGAGCGAGGGTCCACTGCGGGCACTGCCGGCTCCCGGCGCCGGGCAGGACGGCGCCCCCCTCCTCACCCGCCCTTGCCCCGTCTAAGAAATGGCCACCCCAGGTTTCTCCCTGAGGACGCTGGCTTCTGCCCTCTCCTCTCCGTTTGCCTCACGTTTGCCCTCAGATTCTCCTGCCCTGTATGTAGGAGCACAGGGCTGACGTTACCTGGAGATGCTAGAAGCCCTCAAAAGCCTCCCGACTTGGTTCCGTGCCCAGAGCTCTGCCCCCTCCTCTACTGAGTGACCCCAGGCTCACTTTGTCTCCAGAGTATTATTGGCAAGTCACAGAGCCCTGCTCGAGGACAGCAGGAACCTGTGGGCCACGACCTAAGGCACTTGGGGTCCTCCACGCTTGCCTGTAACCCTGCGTGGACATCACCGAGTCCGGGGCTGTCTGTGCCACACTCTGAGGCCACCGAGAAGGCGAGACCCGCCTTGCCCTCAGGGCCTCAGTCTTCCCTCAGCTCCTGAATTTGTGCATTCACGGACTCCAAGTCTGCCCCGCCTCTGTAATGTTACTCAGGTCACAGCACCTGCGGGCCGCAGGGCCCTTTCAGGCCATGAGCACAGTCTGCCTCCTCCAGGAGGCTTTCCTGGATCTCCTGACACTGTCCTCTGCCCTCCTGTCCATTCCTCCTTCCTGTCTCGGCCACACCTTCCCTCCTGTATCATATTGCAAAGGGCAGTCCAGGAACTGATCACCTCTCTCGGACTAGATTATAATTCCTTTGAAGGAAGAGACCACACTAGACTTAGTTCTGATCACAGAGTTGAAGCCTGATTCATGGCAGGTGCCTACGAGGCAGAGGGAAGAGCCTGGCGTTTCTGGCTTCAAACCCTAGGGCCACTCGCTGACCTCGGGCAGGCTGCCTGGCCTCTGAACCACAGCTGCCTCCTGAGTAAAACGGGGCCCCCTCCGTGCTGGCGCACTGGGAGTTGGGGGGAGTCAATGAGAGCAGCTGCGGAGAGCTCGGCAGCGGCTCACAGACAAGGTCTGGAAAGAGAACTGGCCATCTGCTGGTCCCGAGGAGCCGACAGGCGACTCCCCACCTTCTCGGTGGGATGACTACTCACCTGCCAGGTGCTGAGTCCCTGGAAGAAGAAGAAGAGGGCAAAGCCCCACACCACCGACGTGCAGACGATGCAGAGGAGGGGGATGAGCTTGATCCGCTCCCCGCTGCGGAGCTGGGGGGCGGGGGGAGAGCAGCCTGAGGGCCAGGCCCTGACCTGGCCCTGACCTTGATGCCACCTCCCAGCACACAGGACGGGGCCACTTGGATTCACAGCATCACCTGACCCGGCCACAAGCTCAGTGTGCTCCGGCCAGCAGCCTGGCGGCCTCGCCCCTGACGCCCACCCTGCGTAGGCCTCGGCATGCCCAGGGCCCTGTGCTGGCAGGGATGGCACAGGGTCCCCGGGAAGCGCCTGGCCCTCGGAGGTGCCTGCGCAGGTGCGGTGAGCCCCACCCCCACCCCCCTGCACTGCGGGGGGGCGGGGGGGCTCTTCCAAGCCAGGGCCTGCAGGGCTACCAGCTCCATTCTCAGGACGTGGAAGGGGCTCAGCAGATGGGTCTGTGGACGTAGCTGGAGCGCACGCAGGAGTCCTGGGCCTTCCCCTCCCCACACGAGCAAGGGCAGGAGCCGGCAGCCCCCGCTCCCTCTCAGGGCTGCTCTGAGGCGGGCTGTGCCCGCCCGCCCTCCCGCAGGGGCCGGGCCCCCCGCTCACCTTCATGATGATGTAAAAGGCAAAGTAGAGAAGCAGGTTGCAGATGCCAATGGCCAGTAAGTAGGAGGCGAAGTCATTGGGGCGCATGATGAGCCCATAGGCAGCTCTGGCAAGGGAGGAGGGGCCGGTGAGGCAGGGCAGGGCCGAGAGGGAGGGAGGGGCTCTCCCCTACTCCTACCCCACCATCTAGCATGACGTGAGGCCGGGTTCAGAGGCCCACAGAAATTCTAGAACCCCGTGTGCCGACATGGCTCTCAGCCCCGTTTCTCACGCCCGAAGCGGAGAATCTGTCCGCGGCCCCCGAGGCGGCCAGTGGCGGGGCCCCGGCCCGGCTGTCCGCCCGGCCCCCACGGACAGCGGCCAGACTCACAGCGACCAGTTGATAATGTTGCCCATAACCAGGAGCACCATGCGGTCCTGGAGGGAAGCAGAGACACGAGGACGGAGAGAGGGGAAGAGAGACGGGGAGAAAAGCGGAAGAAGGCCCGTGTCAGCCGGTCCCCCTCCCCTGGGCTCCGGGCTGCACACCCCCCCTCCCGCCAGGGGGAAGAGCCCGGGGGCGGCGGTACCACGTAGAGGGGCCCGGTGCACTGGCGGATGCAGTCCGTGTAGAGCACGTGGAGGACGCGGCGGCAGATCCCCGAGTCTGCAAGAGGGGAAAGTGCTCGAGGGTGCGGGCCCCCCGCTTTCCTGGTCACCCCGGCCTGCGCCTTCCGAGGGCAGAGCCGCGCCAACCCTCATCAAATTCCTCACTCGGTGGTTCTTCCAGGGCCCCCAGCAGGAGGGCAGGACCCCAAGTCTGCCGTGAACCCTGGTCCCCGAGGCCGCCCACCTGGGGCCCCCCCGCACGCCCTGTCCCAGGCAGGCCCTCACCCAGCTTCCAGCGGCCCATGTAATAGAGCTGCGTGCTGAGGAGCAGGGTGGCGATGATGTGGATGACCGAGAAGACGATCCAGAACGCCGTGTTCCCTTTGCCGAAGACCTGCCGGGGGCCACGGCACGCGGGGCTGAGGAGGCGCTGAGGACACCACAGCCCACCCTTCCTCCCGGAGCCCAGGGAGGCGCCTCGGGGAGGCAGCGGGGACCCCTCCTGTGGGAGGCGGAGAGGGTGCGTGTGCACCTTCCCCTCAGGGTGCGCGCAGCGGGGCAGGGCCTCACCACGCCCAGCACGGAGAAGAAGATGACGATGGCCAGGCAGGCGTAGGCGCTGTAGGCGCTGGCGTTGATGTCTGGGTGCCGCTTCTGGTAGAGCTTCAGCATGCACAGCCCCGCAATCATGTACATGAACGACGTGTCTGCGGGGGGGGGGGGGGGGGGGGGGGGGGGGGGGGGGGGGGGGGGGGGGGGGGGGGGGGGGGCGGCGTGCGCTACAGACACATCCACCGCCGCTCGGCACGGCCCTCCCAGCCCCGACAGTTGGGGCGGCCAAGAGCCCCACACCTCATCACGGCCACAGAGCGGGCTGGCAGTGGGCGGACTGGGTCCCTCAGCTGTCCCTGTGCCACCACGCCGCCACCCCACTGGCTTCCAGCCAGGCCGACTTCCCCTGACAAGGACAACTTAGTCTGAGCACCCTGAGATCAGAAACCATGTCTTAATTGTGTTCTTTTCTCAGTGGTTACACGTCTTTCCACAGAAAACACTCAACTGCTGAAGAAAAGAGCGCCCAGCTGCCTCTCTCTGTAAGCCAGGACGTGTGTGCACACAGGGGGCCCAGCCCGGAGTCCCCCCCAGAGCCGAGCCTTGGGGACCCCCGTGGGTGACGTGGGGTGGTGAGGGTGGCTGAGCCAGGCCGGAGGGAGGTGCCGCTCACCGAACTGGAAGTTGGTATAGTTGGGGCAGACGTGATAGCAGGCGCTGAGGAGCCCCTCCATCATCAGGGCTGTGCCCATGGCATAGAACAGGCCGAAGTGTTTTGGGATCCCACACTCCTACGGGGGAGAAGGAAGGGAGAGAGGAAGCGAGCTGGGAGGAACGGTGGGAGGGAGGGAGGCAGGGTCCCAGGACAGGGAGCGCGCGGCGGAGGAATGGAGTGGGATGCGGCAGGGCAGGGCAGGGCTGGGCAGAGCAGGGCCGGGCGGGCAGGGTGGGCAGGGCCGCGCCTGCGCAAGGGTCTGAGCTGCGCCTCGGCGGGCAGACGCTGCTCACCAGGGCGTAGAGGTCGCTCCGCAGCAAAGCCCGGTTGTGGTTGATCTCCCGCTGCAGGATGATGAGCAGGAATAACAGCCCCAGCAGGATGTACCCCAGGTTGCTTAGGATGTTGTTGAAGGCGCTGGAAGGCATGGCACAGGGGGCGTTGCCTTGGCCCCTTCTTCAGGCCCCTCCCTGCCCCCAGCCGGCTCGGCCCAGGCCATGCCCACCTGAGGTTGCCCAGCGGGTGGGCACAGAGGAAGTTGTAGTAGCAGATGTCCTGATTCCCTGTGACGTTCACCACCTGCAGCAGGGCACGGGGGCACGGGGGGGGGGGTGGGGGGGAAGGGGCCGCTGAAGCGCCTGCCTCAGCCCAGAGCCCAGGAGAGAGGGAGCCGGGCCTGCGCCCGTGCCACACCACCAGCCCCGTCCGACAGGACAGGAGAGCGCCACACAACCAGCATGTGTGCGCATCCGTCCGCCAGGCCAGTCCTCTGGCACGGTCGCCGGCCCCCCTCCCCACCTGGGGCTAGAAATCATGGGGCACGACCGTGACAGAAGTTCTTGCCCCACAGGACAGAGAAAAGGGAAGGGAAACCGAGACTCACAAAGTCTCATGACTCTTGTTGCATAAACCCTGCAGCAAGCTGGGGAACGTGCCATCATCGAGATCACGCTGCCCCATTTTGCAGATGAGAAAACCAATGCTCTGGGAGCTTAAGTGACTTGCTCTGGGGCGCCCAGCTGGTGAGGCAGAGTGAGGCTCTGAACCCAGGTCTCGTGACCTGAGACCTGCGCCTGCTCCAGCAGCCCAGACTGGGAGGCTCTGCCCTCCAGGCCATGTGCCAGCCTGCAGCGATGGCGGGCACGCGGCCCCCCGAGGGCACACCCCCCAGGCCCAGGGAGCCAGCCCCGAGGCTCACCGTCTGGTAGGTGATCACCAGCTGCACCACGGGAAGCGCATAGAAGACAGCAATGGTGGCGATGTTCCTGAGGAGACCACGGCGGCCGTGAGGAGGCAGGACCCGAGACGCCGCCGCCCGACCCTGCCGACGCCTGCCCCAGGCCTGGCCGCGCCGCCCACTCACCAGAAGTAGATCTGGTACTTTTTCCGAAGGACGCGTTTGTCCTTGCGTGCCAGGTCGGCCACATAGAGGTATTGCTGGGGAGAAGCAGGAGTGAGACCGCTTCCCCAGTCTCACTGGGGAGGCCGGGAAAACCCCACCCCGTGCCCAGGGGACAGCGGGGCAGGAGGAGCGGGCGGGGCCCCAGGCCATCCCGTCGCCGTTGGCAGACCAGCCCAGAAGGGCTGCAAGTGGACTCGGCTTCCCAGGATCTATCCTGCCCCAGCTGAGCTCTTCCCTCTGCTTCTCTAGGATGTCACCCCAGACAAGGGTGCCTAGGGGCTCGGTTGGTTAAACCTCCGCCTTTGGCTCAGGTCATGATCTCACAGTTGATGCGTTCGAGCCCCACATCGGGCTCTGTGCTGACAGCTCGGAGCCTGGAGCCTATTTCGGATTCTGAGTCTCCCTCTCTCTGCCCCTCCCCAGCTCACCCTCTGTCTCTGTCTCTCAAAGCAACAACGAGAAGAACAATGACCACAATGGCAATGAAACGTTAAGAGGTCACCCCAGCGGGAGGCGTGCTGGGCCTGGGCACAGCATTTCCTGCCTTGGGGAGCCCAAGACCATGGCCAGCCCACATGGCGCCAGACCTTGGTGCGAATGACATTCTTGTCCGAGTCGATGTCAGTCAGCGTGTCGTAGTCATCCTCCTCCACGGAGCTCATGGAGTCCAGGCGGGGCCGCGTGCCCACAGGGTCTAGGGAGCGATCTGGGCAGGCAGGAGGGAAGAGTTACCTGCGAGGCCCGGAACCCAAGGTCTGTCCCCGCCCACCCGGGGCAATTGTCACAATTACTAGGCAGTGGGAGGCGGCAGATTGTGGACTGAGAGCAGGGATGGAGGGGGGCTCCTAAGTCCCTGAGGGGAACGAGGGTGAGTTCTGGGAACAGGCCCCAGACAGGTACCACTCCACCACTGTGCCCCTCACGGAACTAGGACTTCCAGGCCAGGACACTGAGCAGACCCTGGGTCCTGGACAGAAACAGGACTAAATTCGGCAGAAGTCATGCTGATTAGGTGCCTCGCCATGTGGGTTCTGAGAGGGCACTGCCTTGGCCCCACTGAGTAAGGGCCTGGTGGGTTCTGGGGCACAGGCAGGGGTGAAGGGCCGCCTCTAGGAAGAGCACCTGCTCCTTTATCCCCATCTTTTCTTGTGCCTTCAGAAGCTTCCTCCTGTGACCCTGCCTGACCAAAGCCCCCAGAGGCCAGGCCACAACACCCCTGCCCGTGAGCCCTACCCCGGCAGGCCAGGGTGTGAGGTGCTGGAAAACAGGACAGCGACCCCGAACATCTGGCCTGGGGGCAGCTGGGGTGCCGCCCACCAGCATCGAGGTCAGCGCCTGCTTGTCTCAGAAGGCACAAAAGCCGGCATTTATTGGCATTGGATGGGGAAGCCATGCACAAAGCGTCTCTCCGGCCCCAGAGCCTACCAGCCCTGGTCAGCCGCCCCGGCAGGAACTGATGGCAGAGCAGCGCCCCCCCCCACATCTACCCATGGCAATGCACAGCTGCCGCATCTGGCCAAAGGGTGGGCGCCGCTTGAACCACTCGTGCCCTTCAAAGGAAAGGGAAAGTTACCAGGAAGTGGGGCCAAGGAGGAAAGAACGAGAAAGGAGGGGGCAGGGAGACAGCAGCCCTTTCCCTGGCTCCAGCGCAGGGCAGGAGGGGCAGGGGCCCTTCACCGCGTCTCCCGCAGCCAGCTTCAGCCCCTCGCTGCGCGGGCTGCCCAGCCGGGCACACTCACCCTGGTAGCTGTAGGAGAGGTCTCCGGTGCCCGAGCTGTCCACCAGCCCGTCGGTGGATCCGGAGCTGTTCTCTGCAGGGAACGGTGAGTGGTGAGGCGGGCAGGAGGAGACAGGGAGGCTGGGGTCGGAAGGGGCCGGCTGCCACGTTGGAGGTGGAAGCCCAGGGAAGCCCGGCTGTGAGCAGGCGAGCACAGCCTCTGGTGAGGACACGTACCAAAGGAGCCGTAGTTGTAACCCTCATACGGGGAGCTGCCAGGGAAGGAATCGGCCAGGACCCGGGGGTTACCTGCAGCGAGAAGTCAAGGTCCCCTTAGCTCTGGGAACAGCCCGAAGCCAAAAGCCAAGAAGACAGGAGAAAGAATCCAGAGAAGAGAGACACAGAGAGGCCATGGCGGCAGAGAGAACACAAAGCTATCCTGACAAACACGACTCCCTGCTACACGGCCAGCTGCCCCGCCTCCCACGTGTCCCAGGGGACACACTCGCCATCCTGTCCTCGCTAAAACACAGCAAGGTCTAGGGAGCGATGCCTCTACACTGCCAGCTAGGACAGCGAGCCTCAGCCTGCCGGGGGCCCACCCCTGTGCGTCCCCTCCCTCCCCCGCTCTGGACTTCAGCTCCTCTGCCCACAGCAGCTGGCGCTTACCAAGGAGAGAAGCTGAGAGGGAAGGTCCCAAACGGGAGGGAGGACAGACAGAGAGGGCGAGATGGAAGAGAAGGAGAGAGAATGAAGGTCAGTCATCCCCCAGGCTGTGAGGAGGACAGACCGCGTGGCTGGGCCCGGAGGAGGGACCAAGCGGCAGCCGTGAAGGCAGCCACGTGAGGGTCATGGCTGGGGCACAACAGCCCAGCCCCATTTCCGTCTGCGGCGTGTTCTTTCTCAGCCTGAGCATCCAGAAGCCCCCAGCCAGCCCTTCCTCCCGAAGGAACCATCCACCAAGACACAAAGCAAACTGGGGCCCCCACGCCCAGGCCCCCTGGAGGTACCGCTTTCTGGGCAGGCTCGGTCCACGGCCAGCAGAAGCGTCTTCTTCCTCTGCCTGCAGGGACAGAATCCAGAGGCAAACCAGAGGGGAGGGCCGGGGATGCCTCCTCTGCTGAGCTGGCCTGACGTCCACCCCCTCCACCCCAGGACCCTGTCCTCCAACTGAGATCTTAGGGGGCCTCCCAGGCGGGGAACAATGTGGGGAGAGGCCCCGTGGACCAGGGACCCTAAAAGGGGCCTGCCTCCCCAGGCCCCGCGAAGGTGTGGAGCCCCACCCCGGGCTGGCTCACACCCTGCTCAACCTGCGCCAGAACGGGGGGCGTCCGGCAGCCCCGCCGTACCTCCAGTTCTCCCAGCAGGCCAGGAGGACCGTCAGCAGGTAGAAGGAGAGGAATATGCCCAGACAGAAGAGCATGGCGCCGACGTAGGCCTCAGCTGTGGGGCGGGGGCCAGCGGTGAGCACAGCAAGGCCCCCCGACGCTGCCCGCCCGGCACACGGGGGCCCGGCCCCGGCTCTCCCCACGCTGCCCCTCGAGTGTGGTGACCCAGCGGGGTGAGCAGTCGGCAGCTCCCCAAATATGCCAAGCTCTGACGTGACTCCCGTCTCTGCTCACGTCGCTCCCCCTCCTCTCTCTGTACTTCTTCCTCGAGAACGCTACCCTGTCTTCAAACACAGCTTCCCTCCAAACACAGCTCGAGGACTATGTCCTCCAGGAAGGCTTCTCTGCCCCGTGTTCCCCGCAACCTGTCCTCGGCCCATCACGGCCGTCGGCGCCCCGCAGAGCAACAGGCCCCTGCCCTCCAAACAGGAGCTCCCTGAGGAGCGGCGCCAGAACTCGGCACCCAGCACACAGAGGTGCTCGGTAAATATTTGCTGAACAAAGACTCCATAAAGGAGAGGCAGCTTCCCACCCCCCCATCACAACCCCTTATTTTTAACTTACACTTTCCAGTTTACAAAGGGCTCCATTCAATCGCTCAGTAAATATTTAGTGAGCATGACTAAGGGGCCCGGTACTTTCCTGCTAATTTTGTGCTAAACCTCACAGCCTGGTGAGACTACAGGACAGATCTTATGACCCATTATAGAGATAGAGAGACTGAAGCTCGCTGAGATTACAGTGCTCCTGGGGCGGAGAGAGAGCCAGAACTCGGCACTTCAACAGTCGGCCACGTCACACCAGGGCCACCTCCTGGCCCTCCCTCCCCTGTGAACACTGCCAACAACACTCCCTCCTCCCTGTCGGTCCCCTGAGGAGGTCCCCACCACCCTTCCCATTCAGAGCCCGCTCCCTCCGCCGGGTCTGAGAGGAAGAGCCACCCAGCCGCCCACACTCACACGTGACTGCTCGAGATACCACCACTGACAGGGTTTTTTGGCGGTGCCCTTGATCAACCGGTTCATCTGGAAGCAAAATGTCCAACAGGTGGTTGCCTGGAGCTTGGTTAAAGTTTTGGGCCCAAGCCCTGCCTCTCATCAGCTCCACCAATCAGCCACGGGCCTCTCATCAGCTCCACCAATCAGCCACGGGCCTCTCATCAGCTCCACCAATCAGCCACACGCCTCTCATCAGCTCCACCAATCAGCCACGGGCCTCTCATCAGCTCCACCAATCAGCCACGGGCCTCTCATCAGCTCCACCAATCAGCCACGGGCCTCTCATCAGCTCCACCAATCAGCCACACGCCTCTCATCAGCTCTACCAATCAGCCACGGGCCTCTCATCAGCTCCACCAATCAGCCACGGGCCTCTCATCAGCTCCACCAATCAGCCAGAGGTGCTTCTCCCTCCCGGGGAGTGACCCTGCCCTCCCCACCCCGAGCCAGGCCCAGTGCACCAAATGTACCTTCTACAAAGGGGTAGAAAGGCAAGGAGCCCCCACAGGCCTGGTCCTCAGTCTTCACTACCACCACCACGTAAAAGCTATTGCTGGGGAAGTCTTTGCGCTGGAGGAGGAGGAGGAGGATTGATGATTGATGATGGTTTCATCATCATCAATCATCATCATCATCGTCATCAAAATAATCAGTTGTCAGAGTCAACATATGTGTGTGCGCACACACCTAGAATGTTCCTGGGCCCTCTCAACGACCTGCTGCCTGAGGGTCACACTGCCTGGCAGCGGGAGAGCCAAGGAAGGTTATCTGGCTCCAGAGCCCATGACCAGGACCCTCCACTACAGCCAGGTGAGCAAGTACGTGTACCGCCAGGGGACCCATGGGTGCCCTTACACAGACTGGGCATCAGTTGCCTCCTACGGTTGCAAGGCTAGATGCTGTGAGGCGAATGTGTGGCGTCACTCTCCCTGCCCCAGCACAGGTTTTAGCCTTTGCCAAGGTCAATACTCAGCATCAGCCAGGGCCCTTTCTCCTCTCTTGGCTGTCGTTACAGGGAATGAAGTGGATGGGACAGCCGGAAAAGGTACTCTGCTCTTTTCTGCCCCTAAAGGCAACAGGGATTATGACTCCATGCTAACATATGTCAGAAGACTGGCAGGCCGAGACTCAGGCTTCTCACGAGGGTGGAAATGGGGCAGGAGTGAAGGAGCGAGGGTGTGAAAGCTCATCACCCGTCACACCTTCCACAGGGCCACGCACACCTCCTACCTGCACCGTGATGGCTGCCTTCTTGGTCATCGTCTGGTACATGCCGATGAAAGCCACATTGTTGTCCAGGTCGTAGACAGGACACTACGGCGGGAGGAGGAAGAGACAAATGGGCAGGGACCGGGGCCCTGCGCCCCCTCTTTAGCAGCTCTGCTACCTGCTGGCAGAGAGCAAAAGGGCAGGCAGCTCACCAGGACATCCTGGATGGAGATGACCGAGCAGGGGAAGGCCTTGCTGGAGGTCACCTTGACGATCACCGAGTCCACACCCTCCGGGAACTCATACTTGAAGTACTGAGGGCACAGGCAGGGCAGGGAGAGCCCCATCTCAGGAGGAGGCTCGCTCTGGCCCTCTAGAAGCCAACAGTGTGAATCCTCTCGGAGGGGGGCGGCAGAGGCTGGGGAAGAAAGGCCCTGCCCACAAGCTGCCCTACATTCTCCAGCTGCTCCCCTCAGCCTCAGCTCAGGCGCTCGGGACAGTGCCCCAAGAGGCAAGTAGGAAATGTGGCAGCCAGAGCTCACGCCTCTGCACTTCCCAGGCGGCCGGTCCCTGACCACCTGAGGGCCAGAGCTCCTTCCCGGACAGCCCCTCCGTGGCGCATACAGCCAACAGGACACGCCCAGCAAAGCCTGCCGACCCTCCCGCTCCCGTGTGCCCGTGTCTCCTCCGAGGGCCGGTGGACAGGGAGCTCTTACCTGGGGCTGGGCCGCTGTGGTATTGAAGCTAAACTGCTCCCCGGTCCTGGAGAGAGAAGAGCCCCCGCACCCCCGCCACGGTCACTCCCAGAGCTTGGGAAGGAGCCAATCACACGGTCCCCTCGCATCTCCCCTGCAGACCTGAGCACGAAGTCGTCCATTCGGCTGACCCGGAGCTGGTACGTGGTGTTGACTGGTGACAGGGTGGACACGTCCACATAGAAGAACTGGACTTCGGACTCGTTCTTGGTGGGGGGCTGACACAGCGTTCGCTCCACCTTTTGGTAGAGGTACTTGCGCTGATACCTGCAGCCCAAAGCACAGTCAGGACGCTTTCCCGGCCCGCAAACCGCTCCAGGGAAGCAAGGCCCCAGCGCCTCCACTCTGGTTTGCGGCCTCTCCCTACTCCTACCCCAACCAGGCTGACAAGCTCCAGGCTGGCCGGCTCGGCCACTGACCAGCCCCCTGGTTCGGGGAATGGGGAGGAGGAACAGAGGGGCGCCTGGGAGGTCTGAGGCCCTGGACAAGGCCCTGGGTGAGGCTTTCGGCCCGGCCTGGCCTGGGCCTGGGCCCACCCCCTCCCCGATCCCCGGGTCCTACTCACAGCCCTCGCAGGATTAGGGGCACCTGGAAGGACACCACAGCCTCCTTCTGGCGGACCACGAACAGCAAAGGAGCCCCCTTCTGCCTGTTCAACACATTCACGGACACACGCACGCCTTCGGTCTGCAGAGAGACATGGAAAGGCCCCTCGGTCAGGCCCATGGTGACCCCTCTGCCACCGCCGGGGGCACATGGCTCCCAGGACTGTGATCCCCGCCCTACAGCACACACACTGCCTTGCTCCTTCCCCATCCCAGAGCAGCCCGGGCTCCAGGAGGGGTTTGCGCTGAGTTAGAGGAGAGGCTCTCGGAGGAGACTCGGTCCCGGCTGGCAGGGGTGTGCAGGGATGACCGGACCTACCAAACCGCAGGGCCTCGCTTCCCAACAGGAAACCCCGCGGACACCCCACACCTAGCCATGCTCGCTACACATGCCTGCACACACATGGGCACACGCACACAGGGACACGGGAGGGGAAGAAGTGCTCCTCGATCTCCTTCCATGGCAGCCAGAAAGCTCCCAGCCCACAACTAACGGGAGGCCAGAGACAGTGGGGAGGTGGGGAAACAGACTGTTGAAAAGCTAAGGAAGCCAAGCTCTATCCCTAGCTCTGACCAAGGGCTAGAGCCATGGAGAAGTCACTCCACACCTCCGCGCCTCAATTTCCCCCTCTGTAAAATGGAGACACTCTTGCTCTTGGCACACAGAGGAAAGTTCCTAGAACAGTGGGAGCTTAAAGAAAAAATAAAAATAAAACTAAATAAATCCTGGCAGTGCTTGTCCTGGCTGCGGAGACCCAAGCCCTAGGGCAGCATTTCCCAGAGGGGTAGAGGCCACAACCCTCAGGATGACCCCAGAGGTCGCGGAGAAGGAAGAAAGGGCTCCACGCAGGAGGAGATCAAACCTCAGAGAAACAGGCACTGAAGGCAGATCCTGGCCCCAGAAAGCAAATCCCTCCCTATTCTGAGAAGTAAGCAGACTCCCACTCTCAGGTCTACAGCCTCTTAGAATTCCAGTCAGGGGAGAGAGCTGGGCAGGAGACCACAGAGTCAGGCTGCAACAATGATCTGACTCTCAGCTCCGCCTGGGGTCTGGACTTCTCAGATCTGGCTACGACCTTATTTAAGTCAAGGCTGGGGAGAGAATGAAACGGGGTGAGGGTGAGGCAGACTCCCCACGGAGACAAACTCCCTCTCTCCTGCCATCCACCTTGGAGCTGGCCTGGTCTCCACCATCTTCCTTTGCCAAGGCCGTCTGGCCTTCTAAGGCAGAAAGAGGGCCGAGGGGTCCCAGCAGCCTGAGAAGTCCTGCCTTCATCCCCGGGGAGTCTCAGCTGTGGCTTCCCGGAGCAGAGCCTCTCCCCGGCAGTAGGCCTGTCTCCTCTCCGGGGCCAAGCCAGCCCAGAACGGGATGTCCCACGTCCCGTGCTGGGTGTTGGGGAGGGAGCAGGCCAGCACGGCTCAGACCACAGCTGGGGGCGGGGGGAGTCACAGAGAAGACGGGAAGGAGACACAACTTTAGAAACTGTCCGGGGGCAGCTTCAGAGGAACACCGGCGGCAAAGCACGAAGAGTCCAGGGCGGTTCTGGGAAAAGGAAACCCAGGGGGGGCAGCCCGTCCGCGGGCCTCCTGAAGGAGCACGGACTGACTCTGGAGCCCCGGTCGCTCACCCGGCCGCCCCCGGCCCCGCCCTGCCCTCACCCGGTTTCGGGTCACGGTGTGGTTGAAGGTGTAGATGTTGACCAGCTCGCTGTTGACCTCATCCGCGTAGGTGCGCTCGAACTCGGCATCTTTCTGCGAGACGTTCTTGGGCCCCAGACGCCCCAGATGGCTCTCGACCGAGGCCACCCAGAGCGCCAAGAAGGGCAAGCCCAGGGCGAACATGGCCCCGGCAAGGCGGCAGTGGCGGCGGCGGCGGCGACAGGCGACAGGACACCTCCGGGACGGGTTGCGGCTCCGGCCGCCGCTGCCAGCATCTCACCAGGACCAGAACTTTAACCCCGGCCTGAGATTAGGAAACGTCCCCTCCCCGGAGCCGCAGAGACGCTCCCAGGGGGCCGGGAGGGGAGGGGCGGCGGGCGAGGGAGGCGGCGCGCGGGCTACGGGGCGGCTCGCGGGGGGCCGAGCGCGGCCCGCACTCCGGCGGCGGCAGCCCGGGCCGCGAGGGCCAGGGGGCGGCTGGTTGCCGGGAGCTGGGAGACGCCGGGAAGTGGGAGGGAGGAGGGGAAGCCGGAGCGGGGGCGGCCGGGAAGGGAGGAGTGCCTGAGGGTGAGGAGCGTGACGGGCGCCAGCGACCGGACGCCGCGAGGCGCGGCCCGGCGAGTTTTCTGGGGCGCGGGCCCTTTAAGGGCGGGCGGCCGCGGCGGCCCCGGGGCGCGCCACTCCGGAGAGCGTGCGGCGCGGCGCGGCGGTAAACAGCAGGCCGGCCGGCCCGCCCGCCTGTGACGTCAGGGGAAACTGACACAGATTTAAAGGGCCAAGTCCCGGATTGCGCCTTAAAGGCGCCGCAGGCCTCCAGGCTGGAAGGCGCCGCCACCTCCTCCGCGGTCGTCCTCCGGCCCGGCTGTGGAAGCTCGGATTGGTTGGAATTCACCGAGGTCTCCGTGAAGGATCTCCGAGTGTTGGATTCTTGTTGACAGAGTCTTCTTTGTGCTCAAACCGAAGGATCCACCTCCGCCCTCACTGCCTTTACCACCAATGTCCATCCCTGGGCCACTTTCTTCTTCCAGAGTCTTAAGAAAGGAAGACCTCAAAGAATTAGAAAACTGGACGGCGCCTTCCCGGTGGAGGACCGGCTGAGGCAGGACCACGGAACACCCCTGCGGGCTCTCACCTGGAACTGCAGCGGCCTGGAAGCTTGCAGGGCTGCTTCTCCTCTTCTCCGCAGAGGCGGCTAAAAAGCGGATTGAAAGATAGTGACTTCACTATAAACTGATGACAACCTCTCTACAAAATATTTTGGCACTGTATTTCAAGAAGTTTAAAGAGTTTTCTTTATAACTCTTTGACAGAGTAATTCGACTTCTGGGACTCTATCCCAAGGAAATAAAAAATGCAGATTAAAAATTTGTAGGCAAGGATGCTGATCATTGCGATATTTGTAATATCAAGCATAAAGGAAACAGCCTAAATGTCCATTAACGAGGGAGTGGCTAAAGGGACTATTACCATAAAGCCATCGAGAATGATGCTTAAGAGTTTAAGGGACACCTAAGCAGAGAATTCGCAGTATGACACTATATCAACAGTCCGTTCTCCAGATGCGTAGACGTGCGTAAAAAAGCACTGAAAAAATCTTTGAATTACAGGTGATTTTAAAAACAGTATGTATCATTTCCGTCTAATTCCGGAAGTATAGAAAAGTATCAAAAAGAAAAGAAAATCACTGGGCTGGGGTTTCAAAATGTTTTTATACCTTTTAAAAATTGATAACATTTCTATGATGTACATAAATTTCTTTTATAAGACGAGTATGTTTAAGGGAAAAGAAATGTAGCATGGCCGCCTCTGAAATTGTCAGATGCCCTCCATGAAGCGGCTGGGCCAGTGGCTTGTGAGAATTCTGTGCTCAAGAGATCCCAGCAGCCTCCGCCCCTGCCTTCCTCTCTGGGCTTTGTTCCAATGAGGACTATCTTATCACATGACCAATTATAGATATTTATTCATTCCTGCAATAAGCATCTAACAGGCACCTACTATGTGCAGGTCTCATTCTATACCAAGCAGATGGTTTGTGAGATTTAGACCTGGCCCCTGGCCTAGCGAGCATTCATACGTGAGGATGAAGACCAGAAGCAAAGCTGCAGGGAGGGGGTGGAGAGACCTCGAAAGTCCCACCAAGGGGAACCTTAGCACTCTCCCGGACCAGCCTCTCATCTTACAGTTAGGCCGAGTGAAAGCCCCAAACGGCCAGCTCAGCTCGTGAGTAGTTTACTGGCTTCCACATGGCTTGGCCGCCCGAAGCAGAGGAGCCTCAGGACAGCAGGAAGAGTTTTCATTATAAGCCTGTGCAGCCAGCAGTGCAGCTGGGACAGTCGATTCAGGATATCCGTGTTCCAAGTGAACCTCACCGTCTCTGTCTCTCGTGATGACCCCCTTTAACCTGCCAGTCAGTGTGGAACTCTTCACACTCCCAGTCTGAGCTTGAGCTCATCTCACATCTCAGAATCTCCCTGGGTGCCTTGAGAAACACAGGCTCACGATTATGGAGTCCCCGCTACAGGGCTGGTTGGTTCTGCGGCTGCACTGAATAAGCCCCAACTGGGGGAGTTCCAACTCTGCCTCGCAGGCTTTGGGGCAAAATGTGACCCTAGACCTGTTTAAAATGCATATCCAGACACTACTTACGGTTACGGAATCACAGTCTCTGGAGGTGTAGCCCAGGAATCTGCATTTTTAAAAAAATGTTCATTTATTTTTGAGGCGGGGAAGGGGCAGAGAGAGAGGAGACAAAGAATCCAAAGCAGGCTCCAGGATCTGAGCTGTCATCAGCACAGAGCCTGATGGGGGCGGCTCAAACCCATGAACTGAGATCATGACCTGAACAGAAGTCAGACACTTAACTGACTGAGCCACCCAGGCGCCCCAGGAATCTGCATAACAAGCACTCCAGAAGCTTGATAGGCACAGTAAATTTTGAGAGCCACTGTTCTGGGCCCAGACAACCGGGACTGGGACTACTAATATTTGTTTGCTTTCTTTCTCCTAGTGGCATCTTAGGAGAAATCTATTCAAATAAACCCAGAAGGGACCCTTCCCTTTTGCAAGGTCTCCTGGGTGTAACCTTTGAACCCTCAGCACCCCTGAGGGCAGGAGGGCGGCAGCCCCAGACTTGCTTGCCGTTCTCAGGTCTCCAGAACTTTCCTCGGCCCTTCCGCCCCACCCCCAGGGAGGAGACCGCACAACCAGTTATGAATATGTCCTTTCTGAGGTCTGGCAGCCTGGAGAGGAGAGAGGGACTTTTTGTTGGCCACAGAAGGGCAGTGCTGGGTCTCAAAGCCAGACTTGTGAGAGCAAAGATGTCAAGGCCCCAGGGCAGCCCCTTTGGCCTTCTGCGATGGTCTAGCTACTGCACTGTCTGCCATGTTATAGAAAAAGCCCGGCCCTCGCCCTGGCACTGAGGGTAGGGGCGGGGTCACAGGCTCGGATGACTTCCTTCTATTTCTCTGCGGGCCATCCTTCGGAGCCTGAGTGCAGAAAGGACCCAAGGAGTAGGACCGTTAACCAGCTGACAAGACTCCCAGCTTTCCAATTCCATTTTAAGTGACAGGAGTTTTGAGGTTTGGAACAAGAGGACAGGAAGGAAGCATCAGCTGGTCAGATGTATTATTAAAATGCCGTTAGGATGGCACCAAGAGCAGGCACATTAGAAGGATTAGGTGAATCCAATCAAATAATTTAGGAACCTGGTGTGGGGCTTGGTGAAGAGTGGCCGTGCCTGTGGACTGGTGGCAGGATCAAGCCAGACTTTAGAACTAAGTAACTTTAGCCCAGGGGGAAAAAAAAAAAAGCTACAAAGCCAAGCCCTCTGAAGGAAATGGACTTGAAGTTCCCTGTTTTCACCATGACCATAAAAGGGTCTCAGTGGATCTGTGTGCAGTTCAGGACACATGCAGCCCCGGCAGCAAGAACGCTGTGCCGCGCTTCTGTGTTCCCATCATGCACGTTCTATTCTTTCTCAGGGCTGCTCTTGTGCCTGGTTCTCTCTCCGGGACCGTGAAAACGGGATGTACATCAGATTAGGAGTCGGAGCATTTACCCTGTCATTCTGGGGCGAAGGTCCCAGAGCTGTCACGTGGTTTCATGGTACTACGGAAAAAGCAAGGAATTTGAGGTCAGAAAGTTCTGTTTAAGGCCCTGCATTGTGCCTCTTGGGCAGTGAGGAGTCCTGTCTGAGCTCCATTTATCTCCTAAATGCAGCACAGCGGAGGCGGCTGCATTCCTCTTCCTGAGCTACCGTCTGGAGAGTAGACAGGGATCAAGGGAGAGTGACTTTGACTGATGGGCAAACTTTCTGCCGCAGATCGGCCACTTTCCATTTCCTGGGCCTTCACCATTCAGACTGGGAAATGTGAGCAACTACACAGGCGGGCCCGTGGCCACGGGACGGAGTCCCCAGCAGCGCTTTCCAGGAAATGAAGCTGGTCTTCAGTCAGGCTGCTGAAAACAAGGAGATAAAAAATTGATTAACTCAGATCGGTCTCCAAAGATCACTGATAAAAACGAGCCAGACCTCCTCCTATCTGAAGCAAGCTCGGGGCTCCAGCTACGAAATCAGACGATGCAACTCAAGCGCCTTTCCTCGTCTCTGGCTGTGATCTGAACACGTAGCTCCTCAGTCCTCAGTCCACGTTGCTCTCAGGAACAGAAAGGGCCCCTCTCTTCACACTCTGGCTCAGACAGGCCGCCACCCACGGCTTCCTGTCACCCACGGGCCTTGGAGCCTTCACAAAGGCGGCTCTCCCACTCACAACGCCTGAGCCGGTGGAGCGTTTTCTTCTCCCTTCGTGAGCCTCTCCTATAAAGACCATCTTAATAATTCCATCTGGTTTCAACAAATAATTCTAGAAAACGTCTCAAAACCTTTTGTAATAAGTATGTGTGGCATCTTTTTTTTTTTTTTTTTTTTTTAGTTTGTTTATTTTGAGAGAGCGAGGGCACCAGCAAGGGGGGAGGGAGACAGGATCCCAAGCAGGCTCCACGCTGTCAGTGCAGAACCCAACACAGGGCTCGAACCCACAAATCGGGAGATCGTGACCTGAGCCGAAACCAAGAAGCAGATGCGCAAGCAGGCGCCCTCGTTTTGGTTATCTTTAAGTGAATTTTATTTGCCCTTATTTATCACGAGCAAGAATGGCGAGCATTGTTTCTCCAAGTAGCAGCTTGGTACCATCGAAAGAACAGGACATGTAGTCCAAAGACTTGTATTCCCATTTCAGTATTGACAGTGACCATCTGGATGACCATGAACAAATCACTCGATCTCCTATTCATTCGTTCTTTCATTTATTCAACGCCTACTTTCTACGAGTCACAAGCTCGGTGCTGGGAACACCGATACTTTCCATAATCTAACAGCGTAGGCAATGAGGTAAGCACGTAATACAAAGTACAATGATAAAAGATTCACACAAGGTACTGTGGGAACTCAGGCCTACTACAAACCAGAGCTGGCAAGCAGGGCAATCAGGAGAAATCCCCAAACACCCCAGGAGGCGCCCCTGAGGGGGTTCTTAAAAGATGAGTCGGAGCTAGCCTAGCAAAGGAACAGGAGCAAATTCCGGCAAGGCGTCTCAACTTGAAGCAAAGTCATAGACTCAAAGTTCAACGCCATTGGCAGGAAGGCTCAAAGTAAGGGGTGGGAGGCTATGGACTGAAGACAGGGTCAAGTGAGGGGCCGCACTGGACACTGGGTCTAATGGCCTGGACGACCGGTAGTTCCCCATGAACATGCTGCAATACACCGATGTGTCATGACGGTCAAGCCTGGATCAGTACGTAGAATGTTTTCTGAGATCATAAACTAGCATATAATCAGGCCGGAGCAGAAGACTGTATGTTACCAGAACATTGAGGATCTTTGCTTCACGGCAGTGTAAAAATCGGTAGCTGAGTTCCGGCTTCACCCCCTGCTGTGGATGGAGAAAAGTAGACCGACTCTCTTGCTGGTTTTGTCCAGGGTTCCCCCCGAGCGCCTGCTGGTAAAGGAACCTTCCCTGCTACCCCTCTGCTGTCCCCCCACTTGTCCAGGGCCACTGAAGAGGTTCACACAGGGGTAGTCTGGATACAGCTAGCAAAGCTCCAGGCCCTGGGCTGCTCTTACTGCTGCCCTGTGACCTGAGGGGAGCCAGGGAGCAGCTGATAAAGGCAGAGCAGGGGTGGGGGTGGGGGGTGAGGCGGTGGAAGAGAGGAACTTGGTGTGATTAGATATGGGAGCAAAGGCAACTAGAAAGACAAAAATATCTCAGCTAGTATCTCCATATTCTCCTCTCTTAAAGGAGTAACTTTTCAATCCAAGAGCATCACCGTGACTTAGAGTGATAAAGGAAATGACGCGAAAACCATGGCCGCTTGGCAGCGGCATATCAATTTGCTGCAATCACTGCTGGTGTGGCTGGTGGCTTGTCATCAGGTTAGGCCCTGCTGAGCCCGCGGAGGGACTGACCCTTGTTCTGCTCCCACAGCTATAAAGCAGTCATCCTCGGTCAGGCTGCTTTAGCCTGGGGAGGCAAAGGTGCTACCAGAGAGCTGTGTCCACGCTCAAGCGTCCTGTCCTCAAGCGGAAGGCTGGGCTGCAGAGGCGGCCCCGGGCTCCCTGCAGGCCTGGTGCCGCGTCTCCACCTCGGGTTGCGGTCCCCCCGCGCTCCTCAGCACAGGGGAGCTCTTAACTTCCTCTTTTAGTTCCCCTTCTGCCACTTGTACTTCCACTTTCCCGTTTCCTGTAGATCTGGTTTCATTCACCCAAGCGTCCTCCTGTCCATCTGACCTCACGGTCTTCAAACCCCTTCGTGTGCGCCACCAAAACCTCTTGCTCCATAAACACGATTTCATTCTACCACTGGCTTTAAGGTGGAAAGCAAGATGTGCTTTAGTTTTAATTTTTTTTAATGTTTATTCATTTATTTTTGAGAGTGTGTGTGTGAGCGGGGGAGGGATGGAGACAGACTCGGAAGCCGGCTCCAGGCTGTGTGCTGACAGCACAGAGTCCGACGCAGGGCTCAAACCCGCAAACCACAAAATCATGACCTGAGCTGAAGTTGGACGCTGAACCAACTGAGCCACCCAGGTGCCCCGGTAATGAACTTTAAGTAAATCAATAAATTCTAGTAATTGTATGGCCATGTGGAGAATGGAACTGAAAAGAATTATACCGGCTGCAGAAAAGACCGAAGGAAGCTGCTGTCACTTCCCTGCCAGGACCTTCAACCGCAGGGCAACTAGGGACGGATCGGTCACCAACTCAGTGAATCAGAATCCACAGCTCAGAAGACACCCCAGGCTGAATGAGCAGCGGCGAAGGCAAGGACTCTGCAGTCAGGTGAAGTTGGAATCGAATCCCAGCTCAACCACTGACATGACCGGACTCCATACACACCTCCCTGGGCCTCTCCACCAACAGTAAAACGGGAAGGGACACACCTACGTACTCTTCGTAGGGTGTAAACAGTATCCTGAGGCCTCTGCCTAGATGGCCCGGGCACTCGGAA
>PJEM01014581.1:13684-34354 GCA_004023845.1 Helogale parvula | reverse complement strand
AACCTCACTAGGAGGATTCTAAACTTGTGAGTCAGAATGGCTCCAGACAACAAATCCATGTAATGTTTTGAAGCATAGGAGCCTGTACATCGAGTTTAACTTTGTATTATTCATTATCATCAGTATTTTGAGATATTTATGAATAGAGACTGATGTACTATTTCCCAATGTGAATTCGGTGACATTTCTTGACATTCGGTGTTCAATTATATTTTTCTAAATATGTCTTCAAAGTTACCTTCTTTCATGCACTGTCTGGTGTACACTGGATATTATAGCTGTGCCTCATTCATGATGTCTTGATGTAGGATTAAATCTCGTGTTTTTTCAAGTATTGATGAAGGATCAAACTCCACTTGTAAGCACTGCAATTCTCTCTTCTTTCTGTCTTTCTATGCTCTAAGATAGCTATGGAGTTGAGCAAGTTTTGAGTTCCACCCATAGGTGGGATACATTCTTTACTTTGTAATGTTTCTCCTCAGGAGAAATTCTGCGATCCTGAGTAAGGTTGAGCAGTCATCCAGATTTAACTACATTCTTTACATTTTATGTATTTTCTCCAGGATGAATTCTGTGATGTAGAATGAAGCTTCAGCTCTAATTAACATGCTTTCCAAATTCTGTATATTTGCAACACGTTCCCTAGTATTCCTTCTCTGATCAGGAGTCAGGGTGTAGCAGTTCTTAGAAGTCTTGCCACATGCTGTCGTATTCAGTGGTTATTCTCCAGGATCAAGTTTCCAATGTGAAGCACGGGGTGAACAGTCCACAAACTTTCTCACATTCTTCAAATTTGGAAGAGTTGCTCCAGGACGAATTCTGTGATACTGAGTGAGGCTGAAAAGTGATTAAAGACCTTCCTGCATGTTTTACATTGGGAAGGTTTTCATCTAGTATGAATTCTGTGACGTCAAGTAAAGTGTAAAAGTCACGTAAAGATCTAGCCATATTCTAACATTTGTAGAGTTTCGATCTAGTATGAACTCTGTGATGTTGAATAAGGTGAGTGTTGGATAAAGGCCTTGGCATGTTACTCACATTGCTAACGTTTCTCTCCAGAATGGATTCTTTTATGTCCAATAAAGTGTGCGTGCTTGGTAAAGGTCTTGCCACATTCTTTACATTGGTAAGGCTTCCCTCCAGTATGGATTTGGTGATGGGTGTTAAGGTGTGACTGCTGAGTAAAGGACTTGCCACATTCTTTACATTGATAAGGTTTCTCTCCAGTATGGATTCGGAGATGTTGGATAAGGTTTGTGTGGTGAGTAAAGAATTTGCCACATTCTTTGCATTGGTAAGGTTTCTCTCCAGAATGGATTCGGAGATGTTGGATAAGGTTTGTGTGGTGAGTAAAGAATTTGCCACATTCTTTGCATTGGTAAGGTTTCTCTCCAGAATGGATTCGGAGATGTTGGATAAGGTTTGTGTGGTGAGTAAAGAATTTGCCACATTCTTTGCATTGGTAAGGCTTCCCTCCAGTATGGATTCTGTGATGTCTGTTAAGGTGTGACTGCCGAGTAAAGGCCTTGCCACATTCTTTACATTGATAAGGTTTCTCTCCAGTATGGATTCGGAGATGTTGGATAAGGTTTGTGGGGTGAGTAAAGGATTTGCCACATTCTTTGCATTGGTAAGGCTTCTCTCCAGTATGGATTCTGTGATGTTTGGTAAGGATTGAGAGGAGAGGAAAGGATTTGCCACATTCTTTGCATTGGTAAGGCTTCTCTCCAGTATGGATTCTGTGATGTCTCTTAAGGTCTGACTGCTGAGTAAAGGCCTTGCCACATTCTTTACATTGGTAAGGTTTCTCTCCAGTATGGATTCGGAGATGTTGGATAAGGCTTGCGTGGCGAGTTACGGATTTGCCACATTCTTTGCATTGGTAAGGCTTCTCTCCAGTATGGATTCTATGATGTTTGGTAAGGGTTGAGAGGAGAGGAAAGGATTTGCCACATTCTTTGCATTGGTAAGGCTTCTCTCCAGTATGGATTCTGTGATGTCTCTTAAGGTCTGACTGCTGAGTAAAGGCCTTGCCACATTCTTTACATTGGTAAGGTTTCTCTCCAGTATGGATTCGGAGATGTTTGATAAGGCTTGCGTGGCGAGTAAAGGATTTGCCACATTCTTTGCATTGGTAAGGTTTCTCCCCAGTATGGATTTTGTGATGTTTGTAAAGGCTTGACTGGTGAGTAAAGGACTTGCTACATTCCGCACATTGGTAAGGTTTCTCACCAGTTTGAGTTCTGTGATGTTCCGTAAGAGGTGAGTGTTGGGGAAACGCCATCCCACATTTTTTATGCGTGTAAGGTTTCTCTCCTGTACGGATCAGTCTATGCACATTTACTGATGAGGCAGCATTAAAAGTTTTACCACCTTCTTCACATTCGTAAGGTTTCTCTCCAGTGTGCACTCGCTGGTGTTGAATTAGTGCTGAGTGCCTGTTGAAGGCTTTGCCACACTCCTTACAAAGGTAACCTTTCTGTCTGGCATGGATTGTCTTATTGATATGTAGTCTTGATGACTGACTAAGTATGTTCCTAGGTTCATTGCTTGTGTATGGGCTCTTACCCACATGAATCCTCTTCTGATCACCAGCACTGGAGGACTGGTTAAGTATTTCCCCACATGCGTCATATTTAGATTGATTCTCTCCTAAATGTGTACTCTTACGTGTAATGAGGTTGGCGCTTTGATCCGAGACCTCCCCACATGGATGACAGTCACCATCGTAGTCTGGAATAGGAGTCCCCAGGTGTGCTTGAGGCCCCTCATTGTCCCCATTCTTGTTCCGGTCTCTCATTAAGTGTCCATCCTCAAGGGCACTACCTTTATATCCATCCACTGACCCTCTTTGGATAGAAGTTCCTATAAACGTCTCTGAAAGGAGGCTGTCAGTTTCATTTGGAAATACAGCTGAAAGGTAAAAATGAAAGTAAAGGCATTCCACTTGCTACTGTCTGATGCTTAGAATTAGAATACATAAATCTGAAATCAGAAAAAGTCAACTTCAGGAAAAATAATCACTACTTTTTCTTTTTCTTAAACTACCACTCTTTTTTAATGTTTATTATTTTTTGAGAGATGGAAAGAGAGTGTGAGAGAGGAAGGGGCAGAAAGAGAGAGAAACACAGAATCTGAGGCAGTCTCCACTCTCTGAACTGTCCGCACAGAACCTGATGGGGAACATGAACCCACAAACGATGAGATCATGACCTAAGGTAAGGTCTGACCTTTACTGACTGAGCCACCCAGGAACCCCAAATCATTAGTTTTTCTACATCACTAAGATTGTATATTAATGTAATCCCCATATTTTTTAATACTGTTATTGTTGGCATATTTTGCAACTTTGATGTTGTTTGTATGTTTAGAAATGAAAGGCTTTGGGGTGCGTGGGTGACTCAGCGAGGGTTGCGCGTCTGACTCTCGGTTTCAGCTCAGGTCGTCATGTCATCCTTTGTGAGCTCCAGTCCACATCCCCGTCTGCACTGACAGTGTGGAGCCTGCCTTGAATTGTCTCCTGTCTCTCTGTCCCTCCTCCCCTCTCTGTCTCCATCTCTCAAAGTAAATAGGAAAGAGAGAATCTCAAAAGAAATGAACGTTTTTGCTTGTTTGATCCTGAAAATTGAGTTATACCCCTAATTCTGTGTAATAATGTCTTTTAAGTGCTAAATACATAGGGGCTTTCATTAGAGATTTCCACGGTGGATACTGATGAATATACATTGCAATTTTCCTCTGCATGAAAACCAGCTAATAAATCAAAATAGGCCCTCTTTCATGGTTACACACTGAGATTTTAGTCTTAGAGCAACAGAGGTAGGTAGGTGGCTCAGTAGGTGAAGCGTCGGGCTTGGGTTCTGGCTAGATCTCAAAGTCTAGGAGTTGGAGCCTTGGGGAGGACTCTGTGCTGACGGTTCAGAGCCAGGAGCCTGCTTCAAATATGGTGTGTCCCTCATTTCAGCCCTCAATGCCTGCTCTATCTTTCAAAAATAAACATTACAAACGATATTTCAGTTTGAGATACAATGAATCGTAATGTAATCTCATATACAACTACTCAGAACGTGAAAACATATATGACAAAGTCACAGGAACTTCGTATTACACATGACAAAATTATAAAATGATTCAATGATTAAGAAAAAGTGAATAGAGATTTTTTTATAGGCTGCAAGTTTTGAATTCTAAATGTTCTATCTTCTTTGTGACATTAATTTCGTAGAAATTCTAGGAAAATAAGAAGAGATTTAAGTTATATTACGATTGAGGAATGGAACATATAGAGTGGAAATTTTGGATTTTAGTTAATACCATCCAAAATGAACTTTCTTACTTTTTGTAAGTTTACCTTAATTAATTTTGAGAGAGAGACCAAGTAGGGGAGGAGCAGAGAGAGAGGGAGACAGGATTCCAAGGTTGCTCTGTGCTCTCATCACTGAGGCCTGTGCTGGACTCAGACTCACTGACTGTGAGATCATGACGTCACCTGAAGTCAGATCCTTCAGCAGTGATCCACACATGCGCCCCAAAAATGGAACTTTTGAAGTGAAAGAAAGGGTTACATTTTCTCATTTTAGGGAGGTGTTTCATCAACTGATGAACCTGGTGGGTCTTAATTTTGTATGATTAGGATTCCAGCCTCCATACATTGGAAATCACTAAGCAGAATTTAGATGGGTTCAGTCCCCTGTTCCTGAGATTTCTGCACCAAATCCCAATATGCCTACCGCTACCCTGACACACTTCTCACTCAAGGCAAACTGTCAGAAATGAATGGATATAGAGTTCCTGAGAAACACAGAGAATACCCCAAGCCCTCAAAGCAATGGAGAGCCAATGAGATTATGGAGGCCCTCACTGTGGACGTGAAGGACCTTTAAGTGGAACTGAAGGAGAACCCTTAGAGATTTGTGAGGGTGTGATGTATTAGAAATCAGATGTGCCTCTGTGAAATGTATTGACATAAAACTAGGTTTTGCAAACTGATTTCCATTCCAGAATGGCTTCTCAAATCGAATTGTATGATCATTCTTCATCCTTCACATTTGGACCTCAGCTCTGTCATCTGCCTCATTCATTCCCACTTACCTGGGTATGATGCTACTGTCTCCTTTCTCTTCACATCCCATAGCTCCCTCTTTTGTTCCAAAAAGATGACCAGGTCTGGCTTTGACACAACAAAACCTGTTTGTTAGGACAAAAGAATAGAGTATTGCTGGAGATTCTACCTTTCAACCCAGTACTGGACTCAGTGGAGAAAAGAGGACATTCTGGAATTCTGGAAAATCATGCCCAAATGCTGTTGCCCAACATCCTCTTTCGACACACGATGGATTTCAAGTCTCACATCCTGATCTCCACTTCTGAGTCTTACCAATACCACCATGACTAGAAATTCATATTGAAGACGGAAATATCATTTTATGCCACTCAATACTTAGAAATGCCATCCATCTATGAAATGATGATGTGACTCTAAGGAAGGGAAACCTCATCTGAAAGGAAACATCATGAAGACTTTTCTCTACATCTGCCAACCCCTCCTTCTTTCTTTACTGTAGGGATTTGAACCCCAGGAATACAAGAGAAAGCTTCTAAGAGACAATCTCCACAGGAAGGAACAAAACCCTTGAGTGGCGCTTGGGAAATCTCAAGGGAGTTAGCCTCACCCAAGAAGACGAGGTGTCTGTAGGTCTCTAACATCACATCTCTGTACAGTTCCCACTGACTGTGGTTCAGGCATCCCCACTCCTCCTGAGAGAATTCGACAGCCACATCCCTGAAGGTCAGCAGTCCCTGCAACAAACACCACAGTTACCAAGTGGACACAGCAGGAGGTCCTAATGGTACCTAAGATGCAGGAGGGAGATCATGTCACCAGCTGAACCCCGTGACCCGATCCGCACTGCTTACCTGCTTGTGCCCGCAGGCCTCAGACCCTCATTTTACTTAGCCTCTTATTTACACCTCCCTTTTACTGCAAGAAAAACACCCATGATTTCAGTGTGGAAATATATAAGGTGATGACTGCCCTGGGGAAGAGCTGAAGTGGCTCAATTCAGGCTTAGCCCCTGAGTCACGTCTATGCAGATGAACATCAGAGTAGAGCATGGAGTGAACATGGTTACTTTTCAAAAATGTTTATTTCCTGAAAGAGAGAGCACGAGTATGGGTGGTGCAGTGAGAAGAATTCCAACTGGGCTCCATGCTCAGGCTCCATGTTCAGGAAGGAGCTTGACTTGTGGCTTGATCTCAAGACTCTGAGATCCTCACTTTAGCCTAAATCCAGAGATGGAAGCTTCAGGGACTGAGCCCCCCAGGAGCGCCCTTCGACCTCATTTTAAGACTTAGATCACGCCCTAAGGAGGAGCACAACTGCCATTTACTATGTAACAGACAGAAAATGTATAGAACTGTGTTCTTAAGGCTCAAGTGCAATTGTATCCCCAGCCTCCTTTTTCTAAATATCCACCCTAACCCTAAATACATGGAAACCGTTCTGGGGCGCCTCAATGGCTCAGTCTTCTGCCTCTTGGTTTCAGCTCAGGTCATGATCTCACAGTTTGTGAGTTCGAACCCGCATTGGTGCTGATGGTGCAGGGACTGCCTGAGATTCTCTCTGTGCGTCTCTCTCTGCCCTTCCTCTGCCCTTTCTGTCTCTCAAATAAAGTTCATAAATAAAATTAAAGGCAACCATTCCCCTTCCTCTGTGAGTCTCTAGTTTTGAAGTTATACCTTGTGATCTCCGTATTTCTTGCAAAAAAATTTTCCTTTGACTGACATCCCTGCCTGGTAGAATTTTTATGACTCATCAAGGACTAAACTCCTGTTCGTTCAGTTACATTAGGAGTACTTGGTTTGGCTTAGATGAATTTCTTCCTTCCTGGATTAAGACGATTGGAGACACAGTATTATGCTCTAATATGTTCTTTAGCTTAGAGGTATAAACCGAAATGAATATTGATTTATTCAAGAGAATTTGTAAAATAAAGGCATCAACACAGCCATACACACTTTAGTTTTTTTTAATAGAAAGAGAGAGAGCGCAGAAGTAGGAGACGGTCAGAGAGAGAGGGAGACACAGAATCCAAAGCAGGTTCCAGCTCTGAGCTGTCAGCACAGAGCCTGAAGTGGGGCTTGAACCCACCTACCATGAGATCATGACCTGAGTCAAAGGCAGACCCTTAACTGACTGAGCCAGTCAGGCACCCCCTAGGCATACACACTTTTGCATTCTTCATTTATATCAATGGCACAGGTGGTGTCTATTTGTAAAAAAAATTTTGTGACTGTTTAGTTTTGAAAGACAGTACATGTGTCTATTGTATTAAACTATATTTGCGATTGTCTCTTTATTTTTGAAGGAGAGAGAGACAGACTATGAGCAGGGAAGGAGCAGAGAGAGAGAAAGACACAGATTCCAAAGCGGGCTCCAAGCTCTGAGCTGTCAGCACGGAGCCCAACACAGGGCTCCAACTCATAAACTGAGAGATCATGTCTTGAGCTGAACTTGGAAGCTCAACTGAGTGGGTCATGTGGTGTCTCTTTCTTAATGGAAAGTTTGGATTATTTACAGATCTACTTAGCATATTCTAACATGAATCAGAATTCACAGCAGTGCAATGGAGATCTTATTAAAATGCAGATTCTGTTCAGGAGTTCTGGGAAAGGTCCCTGTCCACATTTCTAACAAGGCAGTAGTCTTTGAGTCAAGGAATACATATTTCAATAACAAAGAGGAAGAATTCAATGACAATAACTCTTGGAGGACTTGGAACTAAACGGGATTATAGTTCCCATTACAAGTTCTAGGAGACTAGCAAGAAAGGCAACAAGGTTTAAAAGCATTTCCTGGTTAGAAGAGAGCATGTAACAGTTTCTCATATAGTCATGGAAAACAACTTATAATAATCTAAGAGAACACTTGATTCTTCTATTTTTCGTGAATCTTTTGTCAAGCAATTAGTACACGGTGCAGATCAGATTTTATCTCAGGTAAACTGATCTACAGTCAGTTCCTGTAAAAGGACACACAGGTTAGTACACCGAACGGACCCTAAATCAATGTTCATACCGGTGTCAAACTTGAGAATGATGCTCAGAAGGTGTGCACACAAAACCAATCTACCTTTATACATTCCATGCACACATCCATACCTTTGGTAAGTAGTTATATAAGATGAGAAGTGATAGAATAGAAAATTATCAGGGTGACTAATAACAGGCTTTTTTGGGTTTTTTTAAATGTTTTATTTATTTTTGATACAGAGAGAGACAGAACATGAAAGGGGAAGGGGCAGAGAGAGGAGACAAAGAACCAAAAGCAGACTCCAGGCTCTGAGCTGGGAGAGCCTGACGTGGGGCTTGAATTCACAAATGTGAGATCTGACCCGAGCCGAAGTTGGAGCCTTAACCGACTGTGTCACCCAGGCGCCCCTAAGAACCAGTTTTAATGAGCGTGGTGCCTGGGTCAGATACTTATCCATCTTAACGAACAAAGTCACCTGGCACCCCGAAAGCATTTTAAAAAACGTTTATTTATTTTGAGAAAGAAAGATTGCTCACGCAGAAAAGGGAAAAGAGAGAGAGAGAGAGAGAGAGAGAGAGAGAGAGAGAATCCCAAGAGCCCTCCTAAGGTTACCATGAAGCCTGACATTGGGCTCTATCTTATGAGCCTCGAGATCATGATCTGCACTGAAATTGAGTGGAGACACAAGTAACTGAGCCACTCAGGCGCCCCTCATTGAAACGGGTTCCTGTTTCAATCATAATTTGTGCTGTCTGTTTCTTTAGGAATTTAAGGTTCCCAAACATGTGAATTAAGTGATTCGTCACTTTCTAAAAACACAAAAAAGTACAAACAAGAGTATGTCTGTGTCATAACTTCAAAGATAATAAAAACCTATGGGATGAAGGAGAGACGAACTCAGAACCTCTACTCCCAGAGGTCATTACAACTACTACACGGAAGTGAGAACCTTCATTGCCCCACGAAAACTGACCTCAGATGGGCCAGGAACAAATAAATGCTCAAGAAAGTATTCTTGAGGCTTTTTGGGTGAGCGGGGCTGACCTTGTTAAAGCACAAGGACAGGGTCTGTGGATAGAATGAGCAGCAGTGTGATTGTGAGGAGCCATTGATCATGTACTTTAAGCTGTGGGGTGGACATAAAAGTTTCCCAAGGGATTTTCATAGGAAAAGAAAACTCAGTGGATCCTGAGAGTCTGGCTATGGTCAAGCGAAGCTAGCTTTTTGCCTCTCGAAAAACATTAACATTGAAGAAGCTGTACGTTCCTTGAGCCATATCCTCCTCTGCCAGTCTCCAGTCTTTCCCAGGGGGTGCAAGGTGTAAGAAAATTGAATTTTATCTAATTTCTTTTGCCTTTGCTCTCCTCACCAGAAATGGCCAAACCAGGGTGCCTGGGTGCTCAGTCAGTTAATCATCTGACTCTCGATTTCAGCTCAAGTCAAGGTCTCATGGTTTTGTGAGTTTAGCCTGGAATTCAGGCTCTGCACTGACCCTGTGGAGCCTGCTTGGAATTCATGCACTCTGTCTGAAAACCCACTGCTCCTAGTCTGTGTCTCTCAAAAGAAATAAACTTTAAAAAAACTAGAGGGAAAGAGAAACGGGGAGAAAGAAGATTCCAGTTTAAATACGATGGTGTTTGGAAATCACTCAGGGAATCTTCCTAATATTATTTCACCTGATTAGAAGGAAAATATGAACATTACAGAAGAGAAATATGGCAGAGAGCATAAAGCCCCGTAAAATAAAATAATAATAGATAACAGGAAACACATTGATCTCAGTGCCTCAGGCACATCCCCGGACACAGGATCACCCGTGCATTCTTGGGACCCCCAAGCAGTAAATCAGAATATAAACAACTTTAAGGATATAGTGGATTTATACACCCTTCAATCACATAGAGTTCCCATGTCTTGTAGTATCTAGAATATTTTCAAGTATCCGTTCCACATTCGAAGGAGCAGGAATATTCTAGAGCATTCTGTGCCTCATACCATCCTATGTATTTGTGCATTTTCGTAATCCTATTCTCCCAGAGCAGTGAAAGTGTTGATTTCAGACCCAAACCGGGACAGTTCTCCTTGAGTGCAACCCCAGGACCAGATTCCATCAGCAACAGGAAACAGATGTAACACCCTCCCGTCTGAACCCGTCACGAAGGGACTATTTTCAATACATGCAGGAATTTAATTCAAAGTGGACAAGTGTTGTTGCCCAATGGAAGCCAGGTTGGAGAGAAGAAAGAGAAGTCTCTGGGGTGCAGAGGAGGGGTGTTCTAAACACCTATCCTTGGTGTTTAATGTCTGAAAAGCTTAAAAATTAGGTGAAAGCATAAAGCAGAACCATCAGAACCAAAAAACATTTCTTTTTTTTTTTTTTTTTTTCAATTTCTTTTCTAGCAGGATGCTCACACTGAGGCTTTTCTTCCCAGGAAACAACTTTATTCCTCCTGGCACCTCTCAGCTGGGTTCGTACCCAAAGAACTGAGCCCTCAACAGCACTTGGCATAGTTTTTCATATATATGGTGATCACAGATATGGTAACAAACAAACACGTAGTGCAGCCACGTGGTCTCTTATAACAAGGTCAAGACGGTATTGTCAGGTACTCATGGAACCCGGTTACCTGCAAGGTTTTTATTGTTTCATTCTTTTGGTAAGACAGAGAGAAAGAGAAAAAGAGGGAGGGAGAAAGAAAAAAAATTGCAAACTGAAGGAGAAAAACAGAGGAAGAGAATGAGAATCTTCACTAGGCTCCAAGTGCAGCAGGAATCCCGACTCAAGGCCGGATCACAGGTCCCTGGGATCACAGTCTAAACTCAAATGGAGAGTTCGATGCTCAATTGTCAGAGACACCCAGGTCGCCGCAATTTCTACATGCGTGAAATTTTCAGAGAAAAAGACAACAGGGCCTCCGGCCAGGGGCACAAGCCTTACCTGAGAACTGGCCATTTCTTCTTTCATCTTCTCCTCTATGTTTCTTTCTCAGAAGATCTTTGTGAAGAAATCCCAGCTCAAGTAGGAAAAATTTGTCTGAAAAGCCAGCAAGGCAGTCTCTTCACTGGTAAACTGCTGGCCTGCATGCAGGACTTTCAAATGCAGAGAAGGTACAACTTCCCAGCTTTCCTGTCAGGATCGGTTGAGAAACTATGAGCTCCTATTGAAGACCCATCACTGAGATTGCCTTCTCCGCTTTGGGGGAGGGGGGCATCCCTGTTGGGAGGCACCTTGGACTCAGGGTTGAGTGAAAATTCCTGGTGAGGGTAAGGCAAGCGTGCCAAGTTTCCTGTCGCCAGGTAGCGACCACTGTTTACCCTCCTGGAACTATCATTTCTGCTTGGGCATCAAGCCTCAAACTGCTTGCTGATTGGTGTCAGGAGTGGCCTGTCCCCTGCCCTGTCCCTGAGGTGTGATTGCACCTGGTCAGGGAAAAGATGAGCAAACTAGATACACCATAATGCGACTAAGTCATGCCACCTAGAATTTTCCTCCTAGCCAAGCAGTTAACTGATAAGTGACTTTTTTGTACTCCTGGATTTCTTTTCAAGTCACTATCATGATAAATGTCAAAAATGTATCATTTGTCTTGGACAGCGAGAGCAGATATTGTGTCTCCTGGAGATCCTGTTTTTCTGGGTACCTTCTCTTAGAGTTATAAACAGCCTACTGACCCTTACTCATGGAAAACTGACCTTTACTAAAGAATGTTGTTTGCCTCATGGCTAACGACCGCTTTCTCAGGGCTCTACCGGAGGTTTTGTAAATCTTGATTCTCTGCATCCTATGGGGAACAAAAGTACGCATAAAAAACACCTACCCTTCCCACATAATAGCATGAGTGCCTGTAGCTGCTTTTTTAACAATCATTACGACTAAGATTAGAATTGAATCTTCTGCAGAATCCCTGATCTGCAAAATTGAGTTGAAAAAATTATTAATGAGAAATCATTTACTAACATACCGTGCTCTTTCTGCTCCTTGTACCTCTCACTATAAATAAAGCTAGAGAATCAGACAGAGCAGAGATGCCCACCTGGTGATCACAAAGAAACTTGAGCTATCTCACTCTCTTTTGCTGACACCATCCATCCATCAGGGACCCCTGGACCTGTGGGAGCTGGATTCTGGCCTCTCCCTTCCCACAGAGCCCACAAACTCTGCTTGAGCACAGAAAACGGCTGCTACTTGGACCTCAACCTCCCCAACTCCTCTATAGGAGGCCTGCTACCCCTCCTTGTCGAAAAACCTGCACTCAACTCTCATAGGTTTGTTATTGTTTTTTTTAATAGTATGTATTTCTTTTTTGGGAGACAGAGATGGAGCATGAGCAGGGGAGGTGCAGAGAGACAGGCAGTCAGATTCTGAAGCCTGCTCCAGGCTCTGAGCTTGAGCACACACCCAATGTGCTGCTCAAATCCACAAAGCCTAGGATAGTGACCTCAGCTGAATTCAGGTGGGTAAACGACTGAGCCACCCCAGCCCCTCTCAACTTTCATAAATTAATGGGAAGCCTTCCTGCCTATCCCTGTGCCCCACTTAGAATTATGATGGAAAAGGATAAGATTCAGTAGGCAGAATGGGAAAGATCAGGACATGAGTTCCCTGGGTGGGGGAAAAAGCATTTAGAACAATGCTGGGAGTGTCTGATCACAGCAAACCCCCTCAGCTGTAAGGTTCCTCTTAAATATTTGACAGATACCACCTACTGCCCCTCAGGTTCACCTCAGGAATTTGACTAAAGAGCTAACTAAAAATTAGTAGTAGATCATAAAACCTAAGACCCACAGGGAACTCTCTGGCGTTAGACCACCCCTCAAAAAATTGAAATGAGACAATCAGGAGTGGAATCCTGACACCTACAGTTATTAGGCCAATAACAGAGGGCTTGGGGAGGAACAAGGGGGAGGGTAAAAAGGGTGGGAGAGACCTGAACCTCATAAAACAAAGATCCTTGCCTACTGTTCTCGGATGTTCACCCTCTAATGCCCTCTCTCTGTACACAGAGCTTTCCTACAATCTCTCTCTTATACTGGAATCAATTTTGGCCTGTTGCTCATTTTGGGTCTGGTTCTTCCTTCTTGGTAGCAGGGAGAAGGGGAATCCCTGTGGTGGAGGTAAAAAAAAAAAAAAAGCCCTGCACAGTATCCCCTGGAGCACTTCGCCAAAAAAACATTGTTGTATCCACCCACCCACCTGAGGGAATCTGAGGGGGAGGGTAGCAGGGATCCTTCAGGAAACTCAACAGGGATCCTCCTGGGAAGCACAGGTGGAGGTGAACAAGCACAGTAACTGAGGCTTTCCTGGTTGTTGCCCAGATTAAAATCCAGGCCTTCTCCACTGATCAGAATTTCTGGAGATTCACACATTCTCCCTCTTCCTGCTACACAGAGGGACACACCCTTCCACATGGAACTTTCCCTCAGGCATGCAAATGTCTCTTACAAAAGAAACTTGTCCTGGGTCTCAGTTTTTCCTTTGTTAGTTGAAAATAATCCTTATGGCAAAGAGACATAATTTGAGGTGACAATCTGCTGCCCTTCTGCAAGAAAGTTTATTTTCCTAAGTCACTGCCAAATAGTTTTCCATATAGAATGTCTTTTTAAAAAAATTATTGGGCGCCTAGGAGGCTCAGTCGGTTAGGCCTCTGACTTCAGCTCAGGTCAGATCTCATGTTCCTGGGTTCGAGCCTCACGTCGGGCTCTGTGCTGACAGATGGCTCAGAGCCTGGAGCCTGCTTCTGGTTCTGTGTCTCCTTCTCTCTCTGCCCCTCCCCCCCTCATGCTCTGTCTCTCTCTGCATCAAAAATAAATAAAACATTTAAAAAAATAAAAATTTTTTATTTCTGTCAGAGAGAGTGAGAGTGAGAAAGAGAGAGAGAGCATGAGCAAGGGGGGGCAGAAAGGGAGTCACAGAAGCCGACGAAAGCTCAGGCCTCTGAGCTGTCAGCACAGAGTCTGACAGGGGCTCCAACACCTGAACTGTGAGAACATGACCTGAGCCAAAGTCGGGTGCCCAAGCAATGGAGCCACCCAGGCACCCCAGAGGGTCCTTTTTAAAACCCCATCGACAATACATGAAAATTCTAACCTAAGTGCTCATTATCTTCACTGAAATTTGGTGTTACCCTGTCGTTTTAGGAGGTTCTCTTTTGATTTTCTGTATGTTCTGTCCTGTTTGGTTTTGTTTTGTTGCGATTCTAGTAAATCTTGAATGGTTTCTCACAATAACATATGAAATTATCTTCCTACAGGTTTTCATGGTGACTAAAATTGAAATTGCTTAAAATTACAAAGTGGATCAGAAATCAAAACGACTGCATTTAAACACTGCATGGATTGATATTAACCTACGTAACCTTGTTTTCCGTTGAGGCAACGACCCCACTTACTTTTTTTTAAGTGTACTTCTTTTGACACCAAGGAAGAGATACGGAGAGGGCACGAAAGCAGAGGAAGAGCAGAGAATGGAGGACCGAGGATCCAAAGCAGGCTCCATGCTGACAGCAGAGAGCCAGATGCAAGCAGGAACAAAGGGACTGTCCTCACATTACCTGAGCTGAAGTGGGATGCTTAACAGGCTGAGCATCTCAGACACAATTCTTAGTCTTTTTTTTTTTCTTTAATGAGGAACCCAGTCCCACCCAGAAAACCAGATAAGCAGAACTGGCAGCACAAACAATTCCTGTGCAAACCAGGTGGATCCTGTATTTCCCTACAAACCCCTATCCCCTTGCTCTGGGTGGCCTTACAGTTCTGAAGGCACTAACCTGCCTCAGACCCCTCAGTCTGGTAAAGCAAGAAAGCTACTGTTCCTCTTTATCCCACATTCTCTCTCTTCAGTTTCCTGTGGCTCTGAAGCACCAAGGTCACTTCTCAACAACGGAATGAATGTGTAGGATAGGAAAAATTTTTTCTTCATCAGTTCTCAATTCTTTGGCTGGCCTAGTAATCGACCTATTATAAGACAGATTCATGAGAGAAAAAAGGCTTAAGTATAGGAACATCAACAAGATGAGCATCAGGCAAATGATTCTTAGGTGCCATCGTGACTTAAGGAGAGGTGTAGAGATTTAGAATTTAAAGAGGGGGAAATACATTCACAGGAAAGAGGAAAGAATAAATGTTGGGCAAAGAAATATTTGTCATGCCAGGCAGGAAACTCTTTTTAAAAGGTTCCTCTCTGGATCAGGGAAGGAGCCAAGATGGCGGAGCGGAAGGGAGCGCTGTAAACTTCGTCTGCCATATCTATCGAACTGAGAAGGACAGTACTCCCATCTGCAAGAGCAGAAGGAGAGGGGCACCTGAGTGGCTCAGTCGGTTAAGCCTCCGGCTTCAGCTCAGGTCATGATCTCATGGTTCGTGGGTTCGAGCCCCAAGTCTGGCTCTGTGCTGACAGCCTGCTCAGAGCCTGGAGCCTGCTCTGGATTCGGTATCTCCCTCTGTCTCTGACCCTCCCCTGCTCCTGCTGTCTCTCACAGTCTCTCAAAAAAATAAAAAATAAAAAACATTTTAAAAAAAAGAGTGGAAGGAGAAAACACAGACTCCAGAAAGAAGACAACTTCAAAGGTGCCTGAGTGAGTGAGTGTGAACTGGGGAGATTTGAAAACGGGCCAGCCCAAGACGGACAGGAGAGGCTGGAGCCCCAGCCCGACACAGGGAAAGGGCATGGAGGCTGAGAGAGAAAGGGAAGAGACAGAGAAAGTGAACACGCTTATAGTACTGTCTCTGGAGAAGAGAGAAAGAACGTTTAACCCCACTTGGAGAGAAAAACTCTCACGCTCTATATAACTGCTGGTAGCCCAAATCTCAAAACCCGGTGGCACAGGGGAAAAAACATCTTCCGGCCCTGCGTCATCCCAGCGGGGAGACGGCGTTCCTGTCTGTGGCACCAGGAGTGTTCACTTTGGCTCGGCATCGGGAGTGGGGGCACATACCTCATATCCACGGCGCATCTCGCCCCCAGCATTGGCTGCGCAAATCCTGAATCCCAGGGGCCAACAGGGAAACGTAGCCCCCACCCCTATGACATCCCAGCGGGGAGTTGGTGGCGGTGGAGGGGGAAGGCGCGCTCCTGCTGCAGGAGCGGGCAGCTCATTTCCGGCAACGCCTGGTGCCTCGGGCAACAGCAGCGTGAAACCCTGCCTGCGCCAAGAGAAACTAATCCCTCCCCCAACGTCATCCCGATCCCAGCCCTGGGCTGGGAGTGGTCAGTGGAGCCTGTCAGGGTTCCACCTCGCCTCCTGCTGCTCACCTTGCCTCAGGCAGCGGCAGCACAAATCCCAGATGGCACCAAGAGAAACTGTCCCCTCCCCCTATGAGATCCTGGTTAAGAAGCTAGCCACCAGTTGAGGTCAAGGAGGTAGTTTCCTACTTTTTCCTCAAGGGTTTTGATGGTTTCCTGTCTGACATTCAGGTCCTTAAGCCATTTTGAGTTTATTTTTGTGTATGGTATTAGAAAGGGGTCTAGTTTCAATGTTCTGCATGTGGCTGTCCAGTACTCCCAGCACCACCAGTAAAGAAGCAATCTTTTTTCCATCGGATACTCTATCATGTTTTGTCAAAAATTAATTGGCCTTCCATATGTGGGCCCAGTTCTGGGATCTCTATTCTATTCCATTGGTCTATATGTCTGTTTCTGTGCCAATACCATACTGTCCTGATGATCCTTGACCTCCACCGCAGCAATTGGAAGTAAAAGGATGGACAAATATCTATCATGTGAATGGAAGCCAAAAGAAAAACGGAGTAGCCATATTTATATCACACAAACTGGACTTTAAAACAAAGACAGTAACATGAGATGAAGAAGGACATTATATAATAATGACAGGGCCTCTCCATCAGGAAGAGCTAACAATTATAAATATCAGGGCGTCAAACTGGGAAGCGCCCAAATACATAAAACAAGTAATCACAGACAGAAACCATCTTATTGATAAGAATGTGCTAATTGCAGGGGACTTCAATACTCCACTGACAGCAATGGTTAGATCAACCAGACAGAAAATCACTAAATAAACAATAGACCTGAACGACACATTGGAACAGATGAAATTGATAGATATATTTAGAACTCTGCATCCTGAAGATAGGAAATTCACCTTCTTTTCGATGGCACATGGTACATCCAAGATATATCACATACTGAGACATAAAGCAGCCCTCCATAAGTATAAATGAATAGAGATCACACCATGCACACTTTCATATCACAGTGCTATGAAACTTGATATTAACCACAGGAAAACGTTTGGAAAACCTCCAAAAATGTGGAGGTTAAAAACCGCCATACTAAAGAAGGATTGAGCTAATCAGGCAATTAGAGAAGAAATTTAAAAATATATGGAAACCAATGAAAACGAAATACAACAATCCAAAATCTCTGGGAGGCAGCAAAGGCAGTTCAAAGAGGAAAGTATATTGCAATCCAGGCCTATTTCAACAAACTACAAAAAGCGCAAATTCAAAGTCTAACAGAGCACCTACGGGAACTAGAAGGGGAAAAGCATGAGCACCCTCAACCAAGCAGAGGAAAAGAAATAATAAAGATCAGGGCAGAAATAAACAATATAGAATCTAAAAGAACAGTCGAGCAGATCAATGAAACCAAGAGTTGGTTCTTTGAAAAAATAAACAAAATCGATAAACCTCTAGCCAGACTCCTCAGAAAGGAAAGAAAGAGCACCCAGATACACAAAATCATGAATTAAAAAGGATCTATTACAACCAATCCCTTAGAAATACAAGCAATAATCAGACATTACTATGAAAAATTATATGCCAACAAACTGGACAACTTAGAAGAAATGGACAAATTCCTGAATGCACATGCACTGCCAAAATTCAAACAGGAGGAGCTAGAATGCATGAATAGACCGATAACCAGTGAGGATATCGAATCTGGTATCAAAAATCTCCCATTGAATAAGAGCCCAGGGCCAGATGGCTTCCCAGGGGAATCCTACCAGACATTTAAAGCAGAGCTAATACCCATTCTTCTGAAACTATTCCAAAAAATAGAAATAGAAGGAAAACTTCCAAACTCATTCTACGAAGCCAGCATCACCTTGATACCCAAACCAGGCAGAGACCCAGCACAAAAAGACAACTACAGACCAATATCCTTAATGAATACAGATGCAAAAATACTCAACAAGATACTGGCAAATCGAATTCAACAGCATATTAAAAAAGATTATCCATCATGATGAAGTGTGATTCATTCCTGGGTTACACAGCTGGTTCAATATTCGCAAATCTATCAAAATGATCCACGACATTAACAAAAGAGAGGTTAAAAACTATATGATCCTGTCGATAGATGCAGAAAAAGCATTTGACAAAATACAGGAACTGTTCTTAAAAAAAAAAAAAAAAAACCTTGAGAATGTAGGAATAGAAGAAACTTACCTAAACATGATAAACGCAGTTTATGAAGAGCCCACAGCTAAGATTATCCTCAATGGGGAAAAACTGAGAGCTTTCCCCCTGAGATCAGGAACACGACAGATGTGTCCACTCTCACCACTATTGTTCAACATAGTGCTGCAAGTCCTAGCATCAGTAATCAGACAACAAAAGGATTGGCTAAGATATAGTCAAACTTTCCCTTTTCGCAGATGACATTATACCCGACATGGAAAACCTAGCAGACTCCACCAGAAGCCTTCTAGAACTGATCAATGAATTCAGTAAAGTTGCAGGGAAAAATCAATGTAGAGAAAACAGTGCATTCCTATACACCAAAAATGAAACAGCGGAAAGAGAAATCAAGAAACTGAACCCATTCACAATTGCACGAAAAACCATAAAGTACCCAGGAGTAAACCTAACCAAGGATGTAAAAGACCTATATGATGAAAGCTACAGAAAACTTCTGAAAGAGATTGTAGAAGACACCAAGAAATGGAAAAACATTCCCTGTTCATGGATTGGAAGAATAAACATTGTGAAAATGTCATTACTACCCAAAGCAATCTACACATTCAATGCAATCCCCATTAAAATTGCACCAACATTCTTCTCAAAACTAGAACAAACTATCCTCCAATTAGTATGGAACCACAAACGACCCCGAATAGCCAAAGTCATAGTGAAGAAGAAAACCAAAACGGGAAACATCACAATCCCAGACTTTAGCTTCTACTACACAGCTGTCATTATCAAGACAGTATGCTATTGGCACAAAAAGAGATACATAGACCAATGAAATAGAATAGAGAACCCAAAACTGGGCACCCAAATGGACGGCCAATTAATTTTTGACAAAGCAGGAAAGAGTATCCGATCGAACAAAAGGCTGCCTCTTTAGCAGGTGGTGCTGGGAGAACTGGACAGCCACAAGAAGAATAAACTAGACCACTTTCTTACACCATACACAAAAATCAACTCAAAATGGAGGAAGGATCTGAATGTGAGACAGGAAAATATCAAAACCATTGAGGAGAAAGTAGAAAACAACCTCCTTGACTGCCACCGCAGCAATTTCCTACTCGACGCATTCCCAAAGGCAAGGGAAATGGAAGGAAAACTGAACTCTTGGGACCTCATCAAGATAAAAAGCTTCTGCACTGCAAAGGAAACAATCAAGAAAACTAATAGGCAATCGACAGAATGGGAAAAGATAGTTGCAAATGATATATCAGATAAAGTGCTAGTATCCAAAATCTACAAAAAACTCACCAAACTCCACATCCACAAAAAAATAACCCAGTGAAGAAATGGGCAGAAGACATGAACAGATACTTCTCCAAAGAAGACATCCAGATGATCTACAGGCACATAAAACGATGCTCAACATCACTCATCATCAGGGAGATACAAATCAAAACCACACTGAGATACCACCTCACACCAGTCAGAGTGGCTAAAATGAACAAATTAAGAGACCATAGATGCTGGTGAGGGTGTGGTGAAGAGACGGGCACCCTCCTACACTGTTGGTGGGAATGTAAACTGGTGCAGCCGCTCTGGAAAACAGTGTGGAGGGTCCTCAAAAAACTATCCATAAAACTCCCTTATGACCCAGGAATAGCACTGCTAGGGATTTACCCAAAGGATACAGAAGTGCTGATGCATAGGAGCACTTGTACCCCAATGTTCATAGCAGCACTGTCAACAGTAGCCAAAACATGGAAAGAGCCAAAATGCCCATCACCTGATGAATGATTCAAGAAGATGTGATATATATATATACACAATGGATCATTACATGGCAATGAGAAAGAATGAAATCTGGCCATTTGTAGGAAAGTGGATGGACCTTGAGGGTGTCATGCTAAGTGAAATAAGTCTGACAGAGAAGGACAGATATTATATGTTTGCACTCATAGGTCTAACAGGAGAACAGGAGAAACCTAATGGAGGACCAGGGGGAGGGGAAGAAAGAAAGAGAATTGGGGAGAGAGAGGGACACAAAACTTGAGAGACTTTTGAATACTGAAAACGCACTGAGGGTTGAAGGGTAAGGGGGAGGGGGGAAAGAGGTGGTGGTGATGGTGGAAGACACTTGTGGAAGAGCACTGGCTGTTGTATGGAAAACACTTTGACAATAAACTATTAAAAGAAAGAAAGAAAGAAAGAAAGAAGAAAGAAAGAAAGAAAGAAAGAAAGAAAGAAAGAAAGAAAGAAAGAAAGAA
>PJEM01014581.1:0-13584 GCA_004023845.1 Helogale parvula | reverse complement strand
TGTGTTAAGTTAATCGAGCCAGACAGAGAAAAATATATAGTGTATGAAATTGATGACATTTTGGGGTGATGCGGGGTTTCTGGGGTTCGGAACTGACGACCGATAAAGAATTCTTAAGGGCGTCTGATTTTATTAAAGCATGGAGAAAAGACCCATGGTCAGAAAGAGGTGCACTGGGGTTTTGGGCGGGGGCGGAGATGATTCTTTTATGCAGTCCAGGAAGATAAAGTCTAGAGGGAGTTTCCAGAGAGACTTTCCCAGGTTACAGACTTACTGGAGACCTAGGTCTTCTGAAGCTAAGGCTGTTTTTCCCTCAAGCAAAGCACTAACACTGAGACAGGCGGGCGTTCCTGGACTTTAGGCTATGATGAGATTGCCCTGTTCTGGTAAGCTGCTGCAGACTCTTCTCCGTTTACATGTTTGTTTGTTTCTTTGTCCTTTCCTGGTTAGGGGTAGCCTGGGGAATCCAAGGAGGGCCATGTGCTAGCTTGTGCTTTGGCCCTCAGCCTGCCTCAAGTCCCTCATCAAAATCACATGTATGTGGAATCTAAAGAAACAAATGATAAATCCCAGCATGTTTGTTGACAGGGACAAAGGACAGGGCGATGTTCAGACATTGGATCAAATGGTAAAAGGCTGACTGATGCAGATGTGTAGGACTGAAGTTTAGAGCATGGTGACCAGAGTTAAGACTAGTGTATTGTACACTTGAAATTTACTAGGGGGATGATGCCTGCGTGGCGGAGTGGGTTGAATATGTGACTTTGGTTCCAATCATGACCTCACGGTTTCTGGGTTTGAGTCCCTATGTCTGGCTCTGTGCTGACAGCTCAGAGACTGGGGCCCGCTTCAGATTCGATGTCTCCCTCTTTCTCTCCCCGAGCCCTGTCCTCTCGATTGCTCACTCTGGCTCTCTCAAAAATAAAAAAAACTATTTTTAAAATGTTATTTTTAAAAAACGGTCATTTGTTAGGAAAGGCTACGCTAAGTGGTAACAAAACACACACACACAGGTGTTAATTATGGGAGCTGGGGGGTATATTTATCTGATAGATGGTGGTTATTACTTTGCAAGCAGGGCACAGGGGTTCAAGGGCACTTGGCTCCAGTGGCCATAGACAGACCCATTGCTCCCACTCAGGGCTGACAACATTAAAGGCAAGAAAGAAGACTTTGGCTGCCTCCATGTTGACTTGAAACTTTCTCCCTGGGTTCCTTCCAGATTGTATCTTGGCTCACGAGGGAGACGCTAAGGACAAAGCCCCTGAGGGGACGTGGAACTACCCCTTCAAGCCACAAGGAGTGTCCTGAGCCAGAAAGACCCCAGCCCAGCCCTAATGGACTCCCAGACAGTGACAGATTTAACCTTCATCGTATACCTACAGGTACCCACTCACTTTGGCCCCACATTTCACTGACATAAACCTTGATGTATTTCCCACACATCAGAGCCAGGAGAAAACAACCACTGAGCACACTAGCCATGAATAGACACAAGCAAGGGAAATCATGAGCAAAGAATATATGGGTCATATTAATACAGACAAACATACATGTAATTTATTTACAGCTGACATATGGCTGATTCCTATCTGAATTAGACTCCTAATTACAATCTACTCTGTTGAAAATTGTTACCCACAAACCTAAAACAGAAATAAAAACCCAAAACAAAATGAATTGATGTTGTGGACATTCTCATGCAAATGGAAGCATGATTAACAGAATTCTCAAATGAGAATAGGAGAAATTGTAACCATCAGAATCCTGAATAAATCATAGATATTTGTTATAAAAGGATCCCACTTAAAAAGGAATAAATTACATTTTGAGAAAAGCCCTCCACTTCCAAGTATTACTGATACATAAAAAGGTGTGGAAATGAGAATGTCAGAAGTAGCCTATGCCATTTAATGTCACCCAATATTAGAGTTGTCCCTCATCTACAGTAAAGAATGATGGTAGCTTAAGAAGGGACGCTAGAGCTGAAGATATGAAACATCATGAAAATTTTTATCTCAACAAAGTAGAAATCACTACTTCTTTCCCCTACAGCAGTGATCTGAATCACACTCATACAAAAAGGAACCTTCCAGGAGACATTCTTAAAAAGGAAGCACCAAACCCTACATGTGGATTTGCACCCCTGCTCCGTGAAGTTCATTAGGTTTAAAATGTACCCAGCAAGATTTCCAGCAACCCTCCTGATTCTTCAAAGAATGTAAATATTATATTTGTTTTGACAGGAAAAAGATATTCATATTTAATTACGCATGTTAATGTATATTCATTTTTGACAGACTTTTTTTAAGTTTATTTATTTTGAGAGATAGACTTGTTTTTAGTGTTTCTTTACTTTTCAGTGGAGGGGAGGCAGAGTTAGAGGGGGACAGGAAATGCAAAGCAAACTCCAGGCTTGACCTGTCCGCACAGAGCCCAATGCAGGGCTCCTATCTGTGAACCACAGATCACGACCTCAGCCGAAGTCAGACACTTAGCGACCCAGGCATCCCAGATATTTCTAGGTACTGAGAGGTATCAGAATGCATGCTTTGATAATGAGGATTGGGCAATATCATTGCTTTATGGTAGCCTAGTACAATCAATGCAGTTGCTTCAAGGTAGACTAGCCTATACACTAGTGAGTGGCTCATTCTAAAATTGTTAATGGTGTACAATATGACAGTCAGAGTCACAATGCAGTATTCGAAATATGATTACATTTTCATAAGAACCACTTGTCAAAAATAAATAAAAATCATTTTTGAAACACAACCCCTTACTTCTGAAGAGAGGCTGAAATGTAGTTTCTCCGATTCAAAATGAGAGGAATTCGGTGTTGTAATATAAGTATTTGAACACAAAGTTGTGAAACACTAAGAAAACGAATATACAGTTAATGTATACGAAATATTACTGTCTCTGTGCTTATGTAAGGACAGGTTCTCCACCTTCATATGTCTCACACACAATGTTCTACAGATGAAGCCTTAGGCAATGATGAGGACAGAAAACAATTCCTCCATTTTTATGGCTGAGGAATAGTCCATGGTGTATATATACCACTTGTGCTTTCTCCATTTATCGATTGATGGTCACTGGATTCCTCCCATTTCATCGTTTTTATAAATAATGCTGCAATAAATACTCAGGGGTGCATACATATGTTTTGGTATATTTTTGACCGTATTTTGCTTTTTAATTTATTTCTTTAAATTCAAGTTAGTGGGAGTGCCTCTGTGGTTCAGTTTGTTAAGCATCTGACTCTTGGTTTTAGTTCAAGTGAAGATCTCAGGGTTTGTGAGTTTGAGCCTGGCTTTGGACTCTCTGCTGACACCAGGGAGCCTGCTTGTATTCCTTCTCTTTCTCTCTCCTGTCTCTGGTCTGTCTCTGTCTCTCTTTCCCTCCCCTGCTCACTAAATCTCAAAATAGATGAATCAGCTTACAAAAATAGATAAATTCAAGTGACTTCACATACTCTCTAGTATTGGTTTCAGGACTAAACCCCAGGGATTCATCACATACATATGACCCTTTGTGCCCATCTCCTTAATCTCCAATGCCCTCTTAGCTTATCCCCACCGCCACCTCTCCTCCAATAACCCTAAGTTGTTTCTCTGTAATTAAGTGTCTTAAGGTTTGCCTCCATCTCTGTTTTTATTTTATATTTCCTTCCCTTCCCCTATGTTCATGTGTTTTCTTTCTTAAATTCCACACATGAGTGAAATCCTATATTTGTCCTTCTCTACTGACTTATCACACCTAGTAAAATCCACACTAGCTCAGCTTCTTGCAATCAGCAGGATTTCATTCTTTGTGATCACCAAATAATAATCCATTGTATATCGATACCACATCTTCTTTGTGTATTCATCAGTTGATGAACATTTGGGCTCTTGCCAACATTTGACTATTCTTGATAGAACTGCTATAAACATTTGGGTGCAGGTGCCCCTTCAAATCAGGATTTTGTATCCTTTGGGTGAATACCTATTAGAGATATTGGTGGGTCATAAAGTCATACTATTTTTCATCTGTTGAGGATCCTCCATACTGTTTTCCAGAGGGGCTGCCCCAGTTTGCACTCTCACCAGCGGTGCAAAAGAGTTTCCCTTTATCCATGTCCTTGCCACCAGGTGTGAGGTGGTAGCTCATTGTGGGTTTGATCTGTAATTCCCTGATGATTGACAATGTGTAGCATCTTTCAATGTGTCTGTTAGCCATCTGGGAGCTTTCTCTGGAAAAGTGTCTCTTCACGTCTTTCGCACATTACTTCACTGGATTATTTGTATCTGAGGTGTTGAACTTGATAGCTTCTTTAGAGCTTTTGATACTAATCGTTTATTCCATATATCATTTGAAAACATCTTCTTCGATTCCATTGGTGGCCTTTTAACTTTGTTGATTGTTTTCTTTACTCAGCAGACATTTATAATCTTGATGAGGTCCCAATCATCATTTTTGTTTTCATTTCCGTTATGTCCAGAGACATGTCTAGTAAGAAGTTGCTGTAGCCAAGGTCAAAGAGGTGGCTGCCTGTGCTCGCATCTAAAATGTTGATTTTTATTACTGTGTATATACCCCAAAAAATTGAAAGCAGAGACCTGAGCAATTTTTTATATAGCAATGTTCAACGCAACACGTTTCAAAAGAAGCAAAAAGTGGCAACAGTCCAAATGTCCAATGATAGATGAATGAATGAACAAATGTGGTATATACATACGAGATGATATTATTCAGCGTTGAAAAAGGAGCAAAGTTCTGATACATTCTACATGAATGAGCCTTAAAAACATTAATTTAAGTGAAACAATCCAAACATAAAAGTACAAACAGTGTATTATTTCATTTATATGATTCTCTGAGAGTAAACAAACTTATGGATTCAAAATATAGATAGATAATTCCCAGGGGTTGGTGGGGAGGAATAAATAGGGAGTTATCACTTCATGGGAACAGACTTCCAGTTTGGGAAGATGAAAAAGTTCTGAAAATTGATGATGGTAATGACTGAACAACAATGTGTATGTATTTACTACTACTGAATTGTGTACTTAGAAATGATTAAGATGGTAAATGTTGTGTATTTTATATTAAAGGTGTTATTAAGAGAAAAAAAATAAAATGTTGATGCTTTTCTGTCTCACATTTTGATCTTCCATTCATTTAAAATTCATTTGTGCATATGGTATAAGAACCTGGTTCACGTTCATCCTTCTGCATGCTGCAGTCCAGTTTCCTCAGCGCCACTTGCTGAAAAGACTGTCTTTGTTCCTTTGGATATTCTTTACTGCTTTGTCGAAGAGCAGTTGGCCATAGATTCGTGGGTACAATTCTGGGTCCTCTATTCTGTTCCAATAATCTCTGGGTCTGCAGTTCTGCCAGTACCATGCTGTCTTGATGAGTGGTTTTGTAATACAGTTTGAAGTCTGGAATTGTGCTGCTTCCAGCTTTGCTCTTCTTTCTCAACATTCCATTGCGTTCTGGAGTTAACTTTATATTTTGGATGCAAATTCCAAGAGCACTGGCCAGCATAGGCCAGTATAGGTCCAGGACAGCTTCACCTAGGAGATGGACTATGAAGTGTCAGACACTTACCAGGACCTCAGTATAATGTTAAAATCTCCACCCCCTGGGGAGCCCAGCCTTCATTAATACAACATACGATATGCCTTTCAACTTCTTTCCTCAGTATACATGTGCTTGCCCTTGAGTTATACCCACCAACACACAGGATGACAAAGCTCCCCTTTCAGATATTCATTGTAATCCTGAATCAAAGGAGTACTTACCCCTATCTACTTTGGTAGTTGTTCCCCCAACCCCATGTTCGTTGCAAGTTTCCTTTGAGTGACAATTACAACTGGTGCGTTCTCTACCTGTCACTCACCATGGAGGCAACTCATGCTAGCTTAGATACAGGAGGTCATCGTCACCCAAGAAGAGGAGGTGTCCATAGCTCTCTAGCATCACATTCCCGTACATTTCCCGCTGAGGGAGGCGCAGGAATCCCCAGTCCTCCTGAGGGAATTCTATGGCCACATCCATGAATGCCAGCAACCCCTGCAATAAATGCCACGGTTTCCATGTGGACAGGGCAGTGTTCATAATGGCACCTCAGATGAAAGAAGGAGGTGGGATAAATGGTTCTGGCTTAGGTGAGATTCTGCTTTCTGCAGTAAGATCATTTTTCACACTTGTATACTTTACATCTTCTCTTCCTTTGAGGTAATAAGGTGGCGTATGTTTCACAGAACCACCGTGAACACTCTATTCCTGCCAGATAAACTGTAAACTGAAGGTGCCGACAGAGGCACACAAATGTCTGAGGACTGCATTTATATCATGCAGTATAGGTTGTGTCTGTTTCTTCATTTGAAACTTAGTGGGTTAGAGATGTAGTTATCCAATTACATATTTATTATTTTTTGGATGTTTACATATTTTGAGAGGGAAAGACAGATCATGAGTAGGGGAACGGTAGGCAGTGAGGGCAGGGGACACAGAATCCAGGGCAGACTCCAGGCTCCAAGATGGTAGCACAGATTCTGACACAGGGCTTGACCTCAGGAACCGTGAGGTCATGACTTGCACTCAAGTCGAACACTTAACTGACTGAGCCACCTGTACAGGCACCCCTCTACGTATCAGGGTCTAATATGAATTAGAAATTCACAACAGTGATGTTGAGATCAGGTTTTGTCTGATTCAGGAGTTAGAATGGGAAACTGAGTCTGCATTTCTAAGAAGGTATTAGCAAAAAAAAACAGGTAGGATTCAATGGAAAAAATTATCAAAGAACAAGAAATGAGTGGGATTAATATGCAATCCAGATTTTACAGGTTAACACAAGACAGCCAATAGCAGTACTTTCTGAGCATTAGTAATGACTAGATTCCAAAAGTTAACATACATCAAAGCGCACGCACACACACATACACACAAACACACACACACACACACACACACACACACATACACACACACAAATAGTCTTGGGGACATATTATTCTTCCCCTTTGTAGAATATTTTGTTCCGCATCCAGTAAATGTAAGAAACTAGATATTTTTTCAGTAGCCATTTCACTAATTTCAGACAGAGAAACAACAAGTGGGCAGAGAGGCATTGGGAAAGATTAAATTCTGCATGGGGCTCTGCACTGAGAATACAGCATGCTGAAGATTCTCGATCTTATCTCTGCGTATTCTGGTTCTTCCATGTGTCATGGAGGAATTACACAACTTCCTCACCTCATGGGAAAATATGTAGTCTGTTTGTTTCCATGTCACTCGTTTATAAATTCATGCCTTGGAACGTTATGTGGATTTAGAAGGTTCTGGTTTCCAGCTCAGCAGGTGCAGTGGTTCCTGAAGGATGGACTGTATCTGCGAAAGGGAGTGAGAGAACTTCAAATTTCTTTCTGATCACCAGGCAGCCATCTCTGCTCCGCCTCTCTAGCTTTATGTATAGTGACAGGTACAAGGAGCAGAAAGAGCAGCGTGTGTTTTGTAAATGATTTGTCATAGATAACTTTTACAATTTTCCAGAACGTGGACTCTGCAGAAGTTATATTTCTAATTTTAGTAGTAATGATTATCTTAAAAAAACTTAGCTACAGGCACTCATGCCATATAATGCTTTCGTTAAATGAAAAGGGCAGGTATTTTTTTCTTTTTAATTTTTTCATGGTTTTTATTATTTATTTTTGAGACACAGAGATAATGCGAGCAGGGGAGGGTTAGAGAGAGAGGGAGACAGAATCTGAAACAGGCTCCAGGCTCTGAGCTAGCTGTCAGCACAGAGCCCAACACGGGGCTCAAACTCATGATCCGTGAGATCATGACCTGAGCCGAAGCCGGCTGCTCAAACGACTGAGCCAACCAGGCGCCCCAAAATGTCTTTGTTTTGAGAGAGAGAGAACAGGGTAGGGGCAGAAAGAGAAGAGAAAGAGCACACTAATAAAGCACACTAATAAATGTACTGACAGCATGAAGGCCAAGACATGGGTGCTACACACAAACCATGAGGTCATGACCTAAACTCAGACCAAGACAGAGAAACTTAACTGACTAAGCCGCCATGTTCCTGAATGTGTATCTTTCAATATGACATATTTTTTGTGTGTGTAACATTTACCTGGGCATGGGGTTTTGAAGACAGTTTCACAATGGCAGTTAACATGTTTCATGGTTTTTAAAGAAACTGGCGCTCCTGATGGTCCATGCAGAATGTCTAAGTGGCATTAAGGACAGGTCATTAATCCTGCCCCAGTAAGTCGTGCTTTAATGAAACCCCAGGGGGGGAGAAGATCCTTTAAGAAGGCAAGGTTATAACCCACAAGATATCTAGAATCATGCCCACAACCTGTAGCCAGTGTTAATTGAATTAGAGGCTTCTAACGCTAGAATGTTCTGTTCAGAGACAGGAAGCATCACAACTGCATCAAGGATACTGCTCCAGAAGAACAGGTCTATGCTCCACCTGATGGCCCAGAGTCAGCCTAAGGTCTCTGGCAGTTGCATCCCTCTGGGGCCATCAGTTCAGTCTCACTAGGGACACTCTCTGCAGCAACAAAGACTCATTGGAATATTTGGGGATGTCCCATGGAGACTGGGGTTAGGAAGGCACTAGAATCTGAACCTGCTTCCCTCTCAGAGAAAGAGGAGTGAGTCATCCAGTGTCCTCTCCTTGTTCCATAGAAGGAATCTCCTTAATGGTGCCCAGGGGAGACTCATTCCAAGCTCCTTTTCCTATTTTGAGAACACTGAGCATGTGTAGAGTTGCAAACAGATAGAAAGTGATTGTTTGTATGGCATCTTGTCATTCACAAAAAGGATGAAGAGACATGATTCCTGCCATGTAGGGATTTTAAGAATAGAGCAAATGGGTACATTGTTGAATTCAGGATTGTGGAGAGAATGAGAGGAAGAGGTGATGTACAGGGGACTTGGCTGCAGTTGGGCCAGTTTCCTTTCAGTGTTGTGGTGTGAGATGTGGTGTCACTTCTGATGGATCATCCATGAACCAAAGGGTTGTTCTTTTTTTTGTTTTAAGACTTTTTCTTAGCAGCAGTAGCTGTGGCATTTATTTTACATTCTCATTAAGAATTCAAGTTTTCTAACACAATTGTCCCAGAAAATTCTGTTTATGTAAAGTTGCTTTCTATTTTATTTTATGAAATAGAAAGGAAAGAGACTAAATAGATTCAAATAATATGAACTCCAGGTGTTAACATTCTCTGGGCAGGCTTAGGACTGAAAGAGCGGGAAGCATCCCAGAGACAGAGACTTCAGAGCCTGCAGTCAGCTCCCTCCTTTGCCCAAACCGTATCCACCCCCTTCTGAGACCCTGTACAGTTCTGGACTGGCTCTGGGATCTCCGCCTTTCCAAGGACAGATTAGAGAAGGTGAGATTCTGAGTCGTTCCTTCCATCTCCCAGGGTGGTGCTCACAATTCCAAACACCCAGAAGCAGATAAACGGGAGCAGAGGACGGACTGTATCTTTTAGTGCCTTCATTTCTATCTTTCCTATGCAATCCTGTTTTTCATGAGCCTTCACCCAGAATCTTATTTTCCTTTCCTGCAGATTTTCAGTAGCTGCTCAAGTAACAAAATAAAAATATATGAATATATTATGACATGATTATAACAATCTAACTAATTAACATGCCCATCTCCTCATATGATTAGGAGTTGTTTTTTTATTTTAATGTTTTATTTATTTTAGAGAGAGACAGAGTGTGAGCAGGGGAGGGTCAGAGAGACAGGGAGATACAGAATCCAAAGTAGGCTCCAGACTCTGAGCTGTCAGCAAAGAGCCCAATGCGGGGCACAAACCCTCAAACTGAAATCATTACCTGAGCTAAAATTGGATGCTTAACCAACTGAGTCACACAGGCTTCCCAGGACTTTTAATTTTTGATTTTTGTGGAGAACATCAACGATACATTCTCGTAGCAAATGTCCAGTATAATACACACATAATTACATGTATCTCCATCCCGTCCTTTAGATTTCCAGAATTTCATGCATACCTGAAATTTTGTACCATTTGACCCACTCCCTAACTATGCCTTCATTCAGCTCTTGGCAATCACAATTCTACTCTGCTGTAGGAGTTGAATGCTATTAGGTTCCAGATATAATAGAAATAATAAAGTATTTGCCACTTTCGATGTCTTATTCCACTTAATATAAGTTCCTCCACGCTCACCTGCATTGTCCCCAAGGGAAGGATGTCCTTCATTTGAGGTTGAATTTTGTATCTATATAGATAGAGAGATGATAGCTAGATAGATACAGATATCTACATTTAAATAGATATATAGATGTATGATATATATGGCATTATCGTTTATGATACATAATCTATGATGTTCATAAAAATTTTTTTTTCTTTTTAAATTTTACTTTTGAGAGACAGAGACAGAGACAGAGAGTGAGTGGGGGAGGGACAGAGAGAGAGGGAGACACAGAATCTGAAGCAAGCTCCAGGCTCTGAGCTGTCGGCATAGAGCCTGATGTGGGGCTCACACCCATGGATTGTGAGATCATGACCTGAGCTGAAGTCAGACACTCAACCGACTGAGCCACCCTCTATGATATTAATTTTTATATCATACATAATACATACATAATCATACATAATATTACACGTTCCTCACATACTATTCCTCGAAAGCAGGGAAACGACAGGGAGATAACAATGCCTGTTTTCTCAAATGATTAAACTTGAGAAAGTGGTAACTCAAGGCGGGAGGAATTAAACTGATCATATATTGCTGATGAGAGTGTACCAAGTACAGGAAACTGGCATTTACTTTTAAGCTCACAACATTTGTCTATCCTGTTTAAAAAAAAAAAAAGGCAAACACAACAATTTAAAGTACCTGGACTTTGAATCTAACCTTCTTTTCTGTATTTTTCAGTTCATCCATATTTCAATCCTGTGGTTGCAAATGTTCTTTTTCAATCCACCGGTAAACAGAAGATGGAAAATGGGTCAGGCCCAGTACCTACATCTTCATGGTTACTGTGGGATGCCTAGTGGGCAACCCACAGGATATTATCGGGATTAAGTCACACCATGTCTGTGAAGTTCCCTATAGGGCACACCACCAATTCAGTGTAAACAGGAAATTAGTGCTCAATCCACATTGCAGTGATTGATTTCTACATATTGTTTTCCAAATGGAGATTGGTTCGGATATTAGTGTCTTCCAGAATCTTCTTCCAGTAAACTTTTAAGTACAATGAAAGCATGTGGTCCTGCAGGATGGTGATGGTGGTCTTCACTGGGAATCAACGTTTAACTCACAACAGTGGAACCTGCGTGGTATACTCTTCCCTGGAATTCAGCAGGAATTGTCCGTGTTAACATCAGGTGGTGGCTGTGGGGGGCTCAGGTGTTCTGAGCCTGCGTTTGTGCCACGAACGTGGGTCTCAGGGAGCAGGATCAAGGTGACAGGGGTTGTCAGGATGTCCCAATCTATGCACCAAAATGGGTCACTCTTTGTCCCTACATGTAGCTATTACAGAAAGCCATGGTTGTAGAGGGCAGAGGGGACATTGGGGTGAAATTGTTTTGTGTAGTAGGCATCATCTGTAGGCTGGGCAAAGGAGTAAGGAACTTCTTCACATATGACAACAGGAGAGAACAAAGCAAAAGAGAGAACACATTAGAATTATTATAATCAAAAATCAGAAGGGCAATGAGAAGACCTTTTAGGGAGCCCATCGTTCACTCCTCCACCAGGAATTTAATCATTACTTGACAGTAGAGACAAATAAAAAAATAAACCCTTTATTATAGAAAATAATCGGATGGTCCCCATCCGAGGTAAGGTGTGTGGGGGGATGGATTAATACGTGCTGGGAATTAAGGAATGCAACTGTTGTGATGAACACACACATATTTTAACTGGAATTAAAATAAAATCTTAAAGAAAACATTAAATAAAAAAGAAAACGTAGTGGGAGGCTAGTAAAATACCGATATATCTTTGCAATATGAATGGATAAAAGTGGAGACTACTACTTGAAGTGGTCGCGATGAAGACGACTTCCCAGATATCGGTAGAGGATACCTCCTTCCCAAAAGGGCATATGACTGTAGAACGATATTTCTTACCAATTACTTCAGTCCTAAAAATTATTGAAATTAGTACACCTAGGCCATCATATCAGAACCAGAATGCTTCATTTTTTATTTGGTTTAGTTTTCAGAGAGATAGAGTGCAAGTAAGGGGAGGGTGAGAGAGAGGGAGACAGAAAATCTGAAGGAGGCTCTGAGCTGTCAGCACAAAGCTGGTCTTGGACTCAAACCTACCAGCCATGAGATCATGACACGAGCCAGAGTCAGATGCCAAACAGACGGAGCCACCCAGGTGCCCCAGATCAAGAATGCTTCTTGAATGCTAGCAATCTTTATTTTGAACAAGGATCATACAGTGCATTTGGAGGCATACCTGTATCTAGACGTGTTCCACAAATATTTTAATAAATACAACATATCAGTGTTTAATGTGTTAACATTTGTATGTAATGAATGGCACACTATGCTGCCACTAATATTAACCTACCTCACCTTATTTAAAAATGTAGATAAGAGATAGCATCTACCACATCTTTGGGTATATATATATATAATTAGATAGCTATAGATGATGATATGGATATAGATGATGTAAAACTGCATATAAATAGATTAGATAGATAGATAGATATAGATATAGATATAAATATAGATTCCTGGTAGTCATTTTCTCAGTGGCCCCAGACATTAAAGAATGAATGGTTATAATTCGCACGCTTCATCTATTACATCATTTTCTCTGCCTTATAACTCCTAGGACATCAAAATGGATACATTACAGAAAATAAGGGTACTATTGACAGATTACCTCAAGTATTTCTTGATTGTGCTTCTTGGGTTCTATTTTTTTTTAGTCGGTTTTCCTTGCAGGTGGCTTGAACCGACACAAAGCGTCATTAGCAAAATCTCTAAACAACACGCTCCACAGTGACAAGTCAGTATAACTTCTCATATGACACCCCAACCACAGCCAGGTGAGCAACCGCCTCCTCTAGGTCCCTCGGCATTCCACTGGGGAGCCTTTAGAGAAGATCCCCACAGATTTACCCAAATATGTTTTACTTGCAAGGGCTCAATCTTGACTTACCCAGCAACTCCTAAACTCTGCACCCATGGTTCCTAATAAGGATTGGGCCCCAGGTCATGAGGGTGGGGTTCTTTTGATGTTTCAAGCAAGTGAATGCACACACATGACCGTGCAGGGCGTGTCGTAAATACTCCATAGTAAATACTCCTTTACAAAAGGCAAGGCATGAGAGAGGAAAAATGACAGGAAGAATTGCATGAATCCTGCATGTGGAGAAAGGACACCTGTTTCCAGTTAGCACAACTGACTCTCTGAATAATGAAACGTAAACCTCACCTGTTTCCATTGTTAAGTATCTCCAGTTCCTCTCAATCTCCCACATTTCTTTTCCACTTACATATGCCTTTCAGACAGCTCTTTGTCTGTGTTATGATTAGAGTGTCCTGACTGACCTCTTAGCTG
>PJEM01014580.1:0-34256 GCA_004023845.1 Helogale parvula | reverse complement strand
CCTCCCCCCCTCCCCCCCTCTCCCTCTCTCTCAAAAAAAACGCTTCTTTATTTGGCAGACAATCGCCTATTATGTATTAAGCTCAAGGCTATAGTGAGAAATCATCATCATTAAAACACCCTAGAGGGAAATCAAAGGGGGGGGGCAATGTTCATTACACAAAAATAATGCAATGGACCTAAAACTTGAAGTCACATGCTCCGAATTCCTGCAAGAGAGAGGTGGCATGTGACTGAGGTCCTCACTCAGTAATGGTCCTCAGGGCCAGGAATGTGGTTTGGGGCTGGCTGCATGGGACACTGCAGTTACCAGAGGCCCAGGGGCTGCGTACACAGGTGGCCTCTGAGCTCATCTCATGCTGAGTGAGTTAGTGACCGCCAGCAGGTGCACCACACTTTCCAAGAGCTGGCCACCGAGGATGCTCTTGCTACTATTTCCGTGAGTGCCTCTGAAGGCCAGAAAGTTAATACAGCAGGTTGGGTTGTCAGGGACCTACCTGGAGATGATTTCAAATGGATTCTTTCTCTAAGACTAGATGGTCAATTCAGCACCGAGAGTGGGACACAGTAAAAGCTCAATAATGAAAACACATTGTTAATATTAGCCTTCTGGTTACTATTTCCCCCCTCAGTTTGCTGCCCCTCCTTTTGTATCAGTAATTTTCATACTGGTTTTGAAACCCAAATCCAGTTATGTCGACCCTCTGCTTATAATTCTCCTATGACTTCTGAGACTCAGAATAAAGACCCTGGAACGTGGAGCTACAGGCCTGTACGACTTGACATGGTCCTTCCTCTCTAGGTCTCTCTCTCTTCCCGCTCTTTAACTCTCTTTGCTCTAGCCCTACAACCTGACTTTCAGCCTCACATAACTTCCAGACTCCTTCCCACAGGCCCTTTGCACAGGTCACTAGCTCTGCCTGGAGTACTTACCTCCACTGTCAGCTCCCACTTGCAAGTCAGTTCTCAGCTAGAGCTACACTACCTCAGGGAAGTGCTCCCTGACCTTCCTGAACAGCTCAGAGTCTCCCATAAACCCTCTTACCACCTCAGTGGCACATGCTATTCTATGTAGCACTTACTGCATCTGGAAACCATTTATTTTGTCGGGATTGACTGGCAGTCTGTCTTCCCCAGTAGACTGTGAGGTCCACCACACAGCGGCCATATTTGTGCTCACGATTTAATCTTTAGGCATCTAGCACAGTACCTCACACACGGTAACAGAGTTTCACGAATAATTTTCCATTCATTCTAGTGGTCTATTGTACAAAGTGAGAGATGGGGAAAAAAAAAACCCCAAAGATAATGGTGGGAGGATCACTGGAAAAGGCTAAGCTGCAGAGACCATAGGATTTGAAGAGGCAAATGGATAAAATATAGAGGTTAGTAAAAGAGTTTCTCAGTATCTGACAAAGAGAGGCACTTGGCACCCACATTGCGATTCATGTCTACTACCTGGTACTTGTGGTTTTCCAGGCTGACAAACTCCCTGCGGAGGCCAGCACTTCCTGAGAGACATCAACACGTGGCGAGGGGTGGGGGGTTGTCCAGAACTCTGGGAAATTCAACAAAGAATTTTTATTTCATTTAGCAAATACCTACTTAGATGTAAGCCTTTTATGGGGCAGCACTAACCTGTTAGGAGCAGCAGGAAGAGCCTCACCTATACGGAAGCGATTCAGTCACGAGGCAGAATGTACTTTGATGGCTGTAGGAAAGAGCTGTAGGCTAGATTTATTTATGTCCTCTGAGACATATCTAAGGAATACCGTCTTTCAGAAAGAAAATCAAATTCTGGAGATGAAGAACTGTTTTATAAGGGAAGTTTGTTTGCAGTGACGCGATCACTTGAGAGCATCAGTTTACGTCTTTGTATCCAGAATTTACTGAACTGTGGAATGAATATACAATACATCATTTGCCTCAAGCAGTGCACTGTAAATATTTCATGACTTTAAATATGTGCCATGATTAGGTATGTGTTTTAGTAGTCGAGTGAATAAGGGTTTAAAGCAATGGAAAGAAAGTATTTCCTTTCAGTTCAGCATGTTTTCATCCGGGAGCTTTAAAAACCTGGAACATCACAAGGAACATTCTCTAAGGCTAAGGTTCTCCTGGTGATATGGGAAAGAGATCCTGAGTCTTGATCTTTAGCGCCTCCCTTTTTTTCTAGAAGAAAATTCCCTTAAAAAGTTCATAAATGTGCATAGTTACTTTGTAAATTTGTTTTGGTATTAGATAATATTACTCCAAAAGCCAGCTTTAAAATAAATTAGTGAGGGGAACATGGGTGGCTCAGTCAGTTAAGTGGCCGACTTCATTCAGCTCAGATCATGATCTCGCGGTTTGTGGGTTCGAGCCCTGTGTCAGTCTCTGTGCTGACAGCTCAGAGCTGGAGCCTGCTTTAGATTCTGTGTCTCCTTTTCTCTCTATCCCTCCCCTGCTCACGCTCTCCCTGTCTCTCAAAAAACAAATAAATGTTAAAAATTAAAAACAAATTAGTGAATAAATGTTGAAAAAGAGTTTTAATGTTGAAGTGGCTTTAAAATAAAATGAGTAAGTAAAGAAATAACATTCAACAAATATTGTGCATTTGCTGTGTCTTGAACTGTTAAATATCCAAATTGAGATGGCAATTAAGTCACTCTTGGCACCGTAAAGATCAAGATCAGATTGGTTTGAATCCCGAAATCCATGTCCTGTGACAATCCGTATTCCTCTAGCCTTAAAGGAATGTACTGTTTAAGAGGGGAGCTGAGGCAAGTTCAGGAATAATTATAGGAAAGAAGTAAAGTATCCAGAGGAGAAAGAGAGAGACACCCTTCCGTTTGGAAGTGTCAGAAAATGCCCCTCAGAATTGCAGAGATATGTTTAGATGAAGGCAGAGAATCCAATACAGACTGAAGGAGTAGTGTGAGCAAGGATATGGTGTCAGGAAAGTGCAGGGCAGGTAAAATTATCCTGTGGTCTGCTGGGGTATGAGGTCCCTGAAGGGAATGCTAATGAGAAAAGGCAAAATCAGGCACTTGGGACTTTAAAGGTTTGGGATTTGGGACTTTGGAAGTCAAAGGTTTGCCAGTGGAGAAATTATCCAGATGTCCTGCCTAAAGTTCTTATCCCCTGGCACTAATAACATCTGTGTTCAGTAATTTGTTTGAGGACATGTTTTCAATTCTTTAGAGTATATACCCAGAAGTAGGCAGACTCCATTGTCAATCCTGACCTGACGGACAGCCCCATTTCATTTTACAGTTTGAGCCCAGATCCAAATTCTTCCTGAAGAGCTCAAAAGCACCATTTCCCCGTTTTGCTCGAATGTTCCCTTTAAGCAAGTCTTATGTTCTCTTTGTGGAAAGGCAGTGAGGGATAGGATAGAGGACAAGTGGTTAGAAGCCAGAAGACCTGCGACCTAGGACCGGAGCTATCAGTTGGTTAGCTCAGTGGTCATCCTTCAGTTTAGCTACAACTCGGTTTATTCATTTCCACCCTTTATTCCTCTCAAGACTGTGATTAGCATCAGGACAACTAGTGTTTTGGAGAGTATTTTCCAAATGTCAATGATTACTCCATATGGGTATGTACCAGGTCCTTAAAATTTCAAGTCAGAGGGGACTTTTAGAGAGTGCTTGAAAACGCTATTATCTTGCAGATCTAACTGAGGCCTCCAGGGGGCGCTAGTTAGGGTGCTGAATTGGGGGGGTAAAAACTCCAGGTCTTCTGAGGTAAGTCTGGGCCTTTTTGGACCTCCTCACAGCCAGACCTCCCTCTGAGGCTCAATCAAATCCTTTGTCCTTTCTCTTCTGGCTGAGAAAAAACAATGGCAAAAACCGGTACCTCTGAGTTATTCACAGAGTCAGCTGAGCTTAGATTTATCTGCAAAGTCTGGCTGCTGTGTGACCTTTCCTGAATTTCATTCTCCAGGTGTGGGAGGGAAGCCAGTCCTTCCCCAGGCCCCTGCTTAGTATCCTTGGGAATTCTCTTATTTGTATTCCTGTCACAGCCACTTTTAATGCACCAAAGCCTACGTTTAAAGCAATAACCAGCCTGACGTTTATGAAATAAAAGATTGATATCAGCTTCATGAAACTCAGGCAAAAGCAATATCTTTTCTCTATCTTGCTATGCCTTTAACTCCAGGAGCTTTTTTACTCGGTGGCCACTGAAAAATGAAATAACAATAATAATAATGACAATAAAAAAAAGCGATCTTTTCCAAGAACCACAGTTTTGAGTAATGTTTTCTTTAATTTCTTTATTGATTTAATGATGAGGGAAGACTAGACTTACTACTTTATTCAGTGTCCAAGTACATTTTCACTTTTAAAAGAAAGATCACAGCGTGTAGCTTAAAGGTTGACATTTTGTTTGTCAGCTGGCTTATTTATGCTTTGGTGGCTTGGGCAGCTGAAATGTATGACCGTGGCCACCCTGTGTACACCTCACGAGGAAGGTAAGAATCGGATGGGAGAAAGCTTTGCTTTTCTTATGAACTAAAACATTCTGGAAAATAAGTCAGCTTTATACCTGTTCTCCCAGAAGGTCATTCCATTTTATGAGGTGGACTATTTATTTGTGCACAGAAGGCACAAGAACCTGAAATAAGTATAGGATTTGACATCTATGACCCAACATAATTTGGCCTCAGTTGGACTTTCCAGTCTTATCTCCCGTTACTTAACTTTTCACACCTGATGACTTGGTCAAACTGGACATTTGCCATTTCTCACATGACTATTTTCAATTTTGCTTTTATCTTTTAATTGGAGTGTTTAATTTATTTACCTTTAACTGGGATTGAGTCTCCCATCTTGCTTTTTGTTTTCTATTTGGGTCATCTCTTCTTCATTCTCTTTTTCCTCCTTTCCTGCATTCTGTGAGACTAACTAGACTTTTTTAGTTGTTATTTTATCTCCTCTAATGATTATTAAAATTTTTTTTTAACTATTTGTTTATTTTTGAGAGAGAGAGAGAATAAGAGAGAGCGCACACGCAAGCAAGCCAGGGAGGGGCAGAGAGAGAGAGGGAGACCCAGAATTTGAAGCTGGCTCCAGGCTCTGAGCTGTCAGCACAGAGCCCAATGTGGGGCTCAAACTCACAAACTGCAAGATCACCTGAGCTGAAGTTGCAAGCTTAACCGGCTGAACCACCCAGGCGCCCCTGTAACAGCTATTTTTAAACACTTTCTGCTAATCCCATCATCTGTTTCATTTCTATTTCTGTTCCTATTGGCTGATTCCTCTCTTGGATTTGGGTCACATTTTCATGCTTTTTCCACATAATTAGAAAGTTCTGAGTGTATGCTGGATGCCACAGTGTGATTATCTGCATTTCTTCATCTTCCTTGTAAGAAGAGTTAAGTTTTGTCCTGGCAGGCAGTTAATTTACTTGTGCCTCAAGACTGTCAAGTTTGTTTTCTGAACATAGTGAAAAAGGAGGAAAGTGATAAAAGGTTAGAAAAATATTTAGGGGCCAAATCATCTAGGACTTTGTAGACCCCAGTAAAGAGTCTGGATTTTATTTAAAGTAAACAAGAAACCATTAAAAAATTTTCAGCTAAAAATGGTACAATCTATCTTCTTAAAAAGTTTTCTTAGACCAGCTAAATAAACACTTACTGAAGACCTATAAGAGCCAGGACATGTGGTGGAGAATGAAAACCAGACCGTGAATGAGTATGTGGGACATTCCTAACCTTGAAGAGCTCATAGCATGCTGGGGGCTACTATGGATAAGCATCACGATGGAGGCAATCATGGGGAGGTACGGGAGACAGACCTGGTGCCTCAGGGGTGGTATCCTAGAGGAAATTACTCTCATTTGGCTCTTTAGAAATGACAGGACTTGGGGCGCCTGGGTGGCTCAGTCGGTTAAGCATCCGGCTTCGGCTCAGGTCATGATCTCGCGGTTTGTGGGTTCGAGCCCTGCGTCAGGATCTGGGCTGACCGCTAGCTTGGAGCCTGGAGCCTGCTTCAGATTCTGTATCTTCCTCCCTCTCTCTGACCCTCTCCTGGCGTCGCTGTCTCTGTCTCTCAAAAATAAATAAAAAACATTAATAATAAAAAGAAAGAAATGACAGGACTTGTCCAGGTAAAAAGAGGAGAGGTGCCAGAGGCAGGCAGAATACCTTGATTAAAGGTATCACCCATATGTTTTCACTCATAAGTGGAACAGGAAAAACTTAACAGAGGTCTGTGGGGGAGGGGGAGGGGAAAATAGTTAGGGAGAGGGAGGGGGGCAAACCATGAGAGACTCTTGAATACTGAGAACAAACTGAGGTCTGATGGGGGTGTGGGAGAGGGGAAAGGGGGTGATGGGCATGGAGGAGGGCACTTGTGGGGATGAGCACTGGGTGTTATATGGAAATCAACTTGACAATAAATTATAAAAAAAAATTAAAAAAAATTAAATTATCTGAAAAAGAAAAAAAGTATCGTGATGCGAAAGAGCTGTGTGTAGAGAAGCACAGAGTTCTTGATGTGAAGTGTGGAGCTGTCTACCCCCTTCCTCCTGTCTCCAATGTACTTCCCACACCCAATATGAGTTCCACACATGCATGTACTTCCACCCATTCTTAAGGTTTAATTCAAATGCTGCCTCCTCCGTGAAGCATTTCATGATGCCTACAGAGAAGTGATTAGTGTCTCTACTGGAGGTGTCTCTATTCTCGTATCTAGTTATCCGTGTCCCATTTATCTGTGCTTCAATTATAGAGTCTAGTAACAATAGGCCTATGGTGCTCAATAAATATTTATTGAGTAACAAATTCAGCAAATCTTCCAGGATGCTGATTTCTAGGTTTATTGCCAACCCCATCATTGTCCAGATTCCTACATCTTCTTACCACATTGGGCTCTGCCTTTTCAAATGGTTGCTCCAAATCCAAGGCAGCCATAACTTTTATTTATACCACACTATATTCATTGTCCTCTTTCAACTCAAAACAATGGGCTATCTACTTTACCTTATTGTATCAAGTGTCTGTTACTTTGAATCTTAAACCTGGAAGAACTCGTAAAGATCATCTAGTTCATTGGGTTTTAAATGTGGCTGTACATTAAAATCACATGGAGGAGGGGGCACCTGGGTGGCTCAGTTGGTTAAGCTTCTGAATTCCGCTCGGGTCATGATCTTGGGGTTCATGAGTTTGAGCCCCACATCGGGCTCTGTGCTGACAGCTTGGAGCCTGGAGCCTGTTTCAGATTCTGTATCTTCCTCCCTCTCTGCCCCTCCCCTGGTTACCCTCTGTCTCTCTGTCTCTCAAAAATAAGTAAATGTTAAAAATATATTTTTTTAATCATATGAGAAGAGGTTCCTGGATGGCTCAATTGGTTCTGACTCTTGGTTTTGGCTCAGGTCATGATCTCACGGTTTGTGGTTTCAGGCCCTGAGCCGGGCTTTGTGCTGACAGCATGGAGGCCTACTTAGGATTCTTTCTCTTTCTCTCTCTCTCAACCCCCACCTTTCTCTGCTCCTCCCCTTCCCATATGCTTCACTCACACTTTTTCTCTCTCAAAATAAATAAACATTTTAAAAAATCACATGGGGGAACGTTAAAAAACATCTAAGCCTGGGATTCATTTTTCAGAGATTCTGATTTAATTGGTCTGGGTAGAGACCTGGACATCCGACTAAAAAAAAAAAAAAAAAAAGCTTTCCCCAAGTATTCTAACATGTAACCAGAAGTTAGAAACACTAATCTAAGGCACATTCCTCATGTTATATATGACAAAACTCATTATCTGTTGCAAGGGAAGAAGCTCAAGTCCAGAAAGTCCAAGTGACTTGTCTGAAATTCATACAAGCAACCTAATATGCAGCAATCTGGAACCAAAGCTGCATCTAGAACCAAATTCTCCTTCCTGTGCTGCTACTTATTTATTTATTTAATCTATATATCTATCTACCTAGCTTTTATATTTTTATTTATGTATTTAAATATATTTAATATATTTTATCTATTATTTTTTAATATAATTTATTGTAAAGTTGGCTAACATATGGTATATACAGTGTGATCTGGGTTCTGGGGGTAGATTCCCATGATTCATCGCTTACATACAACACCCAGTGCTCATGCCAACAAGTGCCCTCCTCCTTGCCCTCACCCATTTTCCCCCTCACCCCACCCCCATCAACCCTCAGTTTGTTCTCTATATTTAAGAGTCTCTTAAAGTTTGCCTTCCTTCTCTCTGTTTGTAATGATTTTTTCCCTTTCCCTTTTCCCATGGTCTTCTGTTAAGTTTCACATAGAAGTGAAAACATAGAATATCTGTCTTAAGACTTATTTATACCCTCCAGTTCCATCCACATTGCTGTAAATGGCAGGATTTCATTTTTTCTCATTGTCAAGTAATATTCCATTGTATATATAAACCACACCTTCTTTATCCATTCATCAGTTGATGGACATTTGGGCTCTTTCCATAATTTGGCTATTGTTGATAGCACTACTATAAACATTGGGGTATATGTGACTCTGTGAATCAGCACTCCTGTATCCTTTGGATAAGTTCCTAGTAGTGCTATTGCTGGGTCATAGGGTAGTTCTATTTTTAATTTTTTGAGGAACCTCCACACTGTGTTCCAGTGCAGCTGCACCAGTTTACATTCCTACCAACAGTGCAAGACGGTTCTTGTTTCTCCACATCCTCTGTTGTTTCCTGAGTTGTTAATTTTAGCCACTCTGGCTGGCTCAGTGTGGTTTTGATTTGTATTTCTCTGATGATGAGTGATGTTGAGCATCTTTTCATGTGTCTGTTGGCCATCTGGATGTCTTCTTTGGAGAAGTGTCTGTTCATGTCTTCTGCCCATTTCTTCACTGGATTATTTGTTTTTTAGGTGTTGATTTTAGTAAGTTCTTTATAGGTTTTGGATACTAACCCTTTATCTGATATGTCATTTGCAACTCTCTGTTCCCATTCCATCAGTTGCCTATTAGTTTTCTTGATTGTTTCCTTTGCAGTGCAGAAGCTTTTTATCTTGATGAGGTACTTCATTTTTGCTTTTAATTCCCTTTGGAGATGTGTCAAGCAAGAAATTGCTGAGGCTGAGGTCAAAGAGTTATTGCCTGCTTTCACCTCTAGGCTTTTGATGGTTTCCTGTCTCACATTTAGGTCTTTCATCCATTTTGAGTTTATTTTTGTGTGTGGTGTAAGAAAGTGGTCTAGTTTCATTCCTTTGCATGTTGCTGTCCAGTTCTCCCAGCACCGTTTGCTAAAGAGACTATCCTTTTTCCACGTGATATTTTTTCCTGCTTTTCCAAGATTAGTTGGCCATAAATTTATGGGTCCAGTCCTGGGTTCTCTATTCTATTCCATTGGTCTATGTGTCTGTTTTTGTGCCAATAACATACTGTCTTGATGATTACAGCTTTGCAGTGGAAGCTAAAGTCTGGGATTGTGATACCTCCTGCTTTGATTTTCTTTTTCAACATTACTTTGGCTGTTTGGGGTGTTTTGTGGTTCCATACACACTTTGGGGTTATTTTTTCTAGTTTTGAGAAGAATACCAGTGCAATTTTGGATCGGGATTGCATTGATGTTTTTCTTTTTTTTATGTTATTTATTTTTGAGAGACAGAGAGAGACAGTGGGAACAGGGGAGGGTCAGAGAGAGAGTGAGACACAGAATCTGAAGCACACTCCAGGCTCTGAGCTGTCAGCACAGAGCCCGATGAGGAGTCTGAACCCACAAACTGTGAGATCATGACCTGAGCTGAAGCTGGACGCTTAACCGACTGAGCCACTCAGGCGCCCCTGGGATTGCATTGAATGTGTAGATTGCTTTGGGTAGTATTGACATTTTAACAATATTTATTCTTCAAATCCATGAGCATGGAATGTTTTTCCATTTCTTGGTGTCTTCTTCAAATTTCCTTCATAAGTTTTCTATAGTTTTCAACATACAGATCTTTTACATCTTTGGTTAGGTTTATTCCTATTATTTTATGGTTCTTGGTGCAACTGTAAATGGAGTCAATTTCTTGATTTCTTTTTCTGTTGCTTCATTATTTTATTTTTTGTTTTTATCCATCTATTTTTTGTATTTTTACTTATATATTTAAATATATTTAATATATTTTATCTATTTTATTTTATTTTTTTAGATTTTACTCAAATTCTAGTTAGTTACCATAGAATGTAATATTAGTTTCAGGTGTATAATATAGTGATTCAGCACTTCCATACAATACTTGTTGCTCATCACAACTGGTGCACTCCTTAATTCCCATCATCTATTTAACCTCTCCTCCTACTCACGCCTCCTCTTGTCACCATCAGTTTGTTCTCCGTAGTTAAGAGCTTGTTTCTTGGTTTGCCTCTTTCTCTTTCCCTTTGTTCATTGTTTTGTTTCTTAAATTCCATATATGAGTGAGAGTGTATAGTGTCTTTCTCTGACTTATTTTCTTAGCATAATACTCTCTAGCTCCATCCATGTTGTTACAAATAGAAAGATTTCATTCTTTTTTATGGCTGAATAACATTAAATTATAATTTGCCTACCTTCTCTTCAAATTCCCAACTTATGAGAAGTCAATGTTTTTAGAACTCTGAACTCTGACTCCCCCTCCTTAAGAAACCAAATCCATATTCTTCAGGGCCTGATGAGCTTAGGTTTGAGGGACAGCATTTATTTTCATGACAGTGTGCAATTCCACTTTATAATGGAGAAGTTGTTATTTGTCCAAACTTGCTGATTATTTGGCTATAGTTTCATTGGAAGTTTTTTATAAAGGCACAAATGTCCTGGGTTGTCTTGCTGTTAGGGTTGTGAGGACTGAATGAGATAACACATGTAAAGCATTTAACATTGGGCTTGTGGCAGAGTGTGTGCTCAATAAGCAGAAGTAATCAGCAATGTTATTATTACTATCATTATTACTAAGCAGTGCTGTGTTACAACCTAATTAACAGCAATACTGATGTGCAATGGATGTGGGCAATGATACATATTTTAGCATCTTCTAGGGACTGTACCAGGCACTTTACATACATAGCTTCATTTTGCCTTTATATTGCCTCTGCTCTAGGTATTATTATCTCTAGCTTACACATGAGCAAACTAAAGCCAGAGCATCTAATTATCTTGCTCAGTCTCACTGGGGGATAGGTTTGGATCCCAGTCTGCCTGGTCTCAAAGTTTATGGGCTTTTGTTCACAACCGACTGCCTTGTTTGGTCACAGCATTTTGCAGAAAGGGTATGGAAAGGCATTGGAAAGTTAAGGCTCTCATGTTGCATTCTTGATATTTCCAGCCAACATTACAAGGGGCAACAAGCATGCCCTTCCCTAAAATGGGCATTTCTGATGTTCCTGCTCTATCTGTCACAGCCTCATAACATAAATGCATCTTATTAATCAGGTTGGCCCTGTGGACTCCCTGATGTGTGTCCATTCCTGTCACTTTGCCTCTGGTCCTGCTATTCTCACCATCTGTGACTCTCTTCCTCTGCCTTCTTCTTCAAATATTTCTAATTTCTTAAGGCCCAACTTAAGCCCTCACCTCTGTGACATCTTCTCTGGCTGCTTCAGGCTGTGTAGACCTTTCCTTTCTTTGAATTCCTATTGCAATCAGGGCCTAGACCATGGAGGTGAGCACTTGGCTTAGCCAGTCCCCTTTCGTCAAAAGTAGCAAACACCATTCCAACCTCAGGCATATGAAGAGAATGTACCAGAAGGACACAAAAGTATCTCCTGAATCTGAGGGGCAGGTCATGTAGTTGGGCCTTATGAGGGACTTGATCCAGGATCTGGAAGCCTTCAGGAAGCAAGGTTGCTACTCTATCTTGTGGGTATTAGTTCTGCTTCTCTCCATTTTGCTTCATTATTTTCATACAAAAGTTTCTGTGTTATTTCATGTCTGTGACTTGGCTAGCATCCCCCTGCTTTTACATGTCTTTCTCGTTCAAGTGTTTAAAGAGACACACAGAACTTCTAGTGTTGTGGTCATTAGCCCATCTTGGTATTCACTGAACACCACCCTGGTTCAATCAGCTGTGACCCAACCAACAGTACGCCTTGCAGGTGGGGACAGTTTCTCTCTGGCATGGGAACAGGAGACATTGTAGGCTGAGCAGGAAACTGGAAAAATGCCCACTTCAGCAACTTGATAAGACATTGCCTTGGATAATTCTTTAATTGACATAGTAATTGCTGGTGACATTGCCATAAGCCTCTCAATGAAAGTAACTGTGCCTTTACCCTCTTTTTGTGCTTCCTCCTCACTGCACATACGTGAAATGCCACATCTAATTGGTTTATAAACTGATTGAAACAAGGAGCAGGGTGCATTTTATTTAGAAAGGTACTATTGTCCCTGGTTTCTAGCAGAGAGCTCCTAAAACCTTTGGAATTCTTTTTAAAAAAATATTTATTTATTTATTTATTTATTTATTTATTTATTTATTTGAGAGCGACAGAGCGCAAGCATAGGAGGGGCAGAGAGAGAGGGAGACACAGAATCCGAAGCAGGCTCCAGGCTCTGAGCTGTCAGCACAGAGCCTGATGTGGGGCTCAAACTCACGAACTGTGAGATGATGACCTGAGCTGAAGTTAGACACCCAACCGACTGAGCCTCCCATGCACTCCAAGCCTTGGGATTTCTTGAGTAATGAGGGTGATAGTTGCCTCTGCTGCTCTAATGAGGCAACTCTCGGTGGATCCCTAGATGGCTCCAGGATGGAGGCTGGGTCCAGAGAGGCAAAGCCTTGATCAGAAACTTGGAACTTTCAGCCTCAACTCCTCAATCTTTGGGGAAGGGCTGGACGTTGGCAATTGAATGAATCACCAATAGCCGGTGATTCCGTCGGTCACACCTATGAAATGGAAGCTTCATAAGAGCCCCTCAAAGATGGGGCTTAGGGAGTTCCTGGATGGGGAATGAGCACCAAGGGGTTGGGAAGAGGCATGCCTAGAGAGGGAAGTTCTGTGCTCCCTTTTTCTTTGCATCTTTGTCCTTTGTGTCTTTTCCATTTGACCGTTCCTGAGTTGTACCTTTTTTATAAGGAACTGCTAATAATAAGCAAAGTGCTTTCCTGAGTTCCGTGAGCTGATCTGGCAAATCACCAGCCCCGAGGAAGGAACTATGGGAGACTCTGTATCATAGCCAATTAGTCAGAAGTACAGGAGGCCCAGGACTTGTGACTAGCGTTTGAAGTAGTTGGGGGCAATCTTGTGGAGTCTGCACTAACTCCAGGGAGGAAGCATCAGAACTGAATTGAATTACTGAATTCCCCGGACGGTGCTGGAGAATCAGAGAGTTGGTGGTTGGTGTTACAAAAACCCAGGAAAGGCCCAAGGGAGAAGCCCTGCATCAAGGAGAGATAGAGAAATTCCCACAACTGAGCTTAAAAGAACACGCTGGCTCCCAATGTGCTAACCTGCTCATCCTGCATGAGAGAGGAAAAAAAAAAAGAAACCTCTCTAAGTTACCCTGGGAAAGTTAGAAACTGGTGGTGCCACTAGTCAAAAGAGCAAAAGCAAGCTAGTGGAGGTTCCCAAGTGATATGAGCTCAGGGTGTACTGAGTGGGGAGGTACAGCCTGGCCCTGGAATCTTCCGAAAGCTTTACTGCAGGAGGACTGGGCCATGCGGCAGGAGGCTTCAGCTCAGAGCTTCGCTTTCCAGCTTAGTTTTGATTTCCCCTTAAACCCACACTCCATGTGGTGGGAGAAAAGTGCCCCAGCACTTTCCAAACCCCAACCCCCTCTCAAGGGGGGCTGTGAGTGTGCCCATTATACTGCCTCCAGGAGCCTTGTGTTTCCATACCTGCTTCCAGAACAGGAGACTTTGATTAAGCCTCCCATCCCTCACGGCTCCTGGCACATGCCTGGGCACACACCAGCCCGAAGTTTACCACGCTCTGATTCCAAGCGAGTCTCAAGCCGCAGCTTTGTTCAGCTCTGCTGAACTGTGACAAGGGCTGGGAGGAGGAGGACCTTGGCCTCCAAGGCCATAAGGAATCATGGTGTGAAAACCTTTGTCCTCTGTGAATGAAATGTCAACCTTCGTCAGGCAGACAGGAGAGAACTTTTCTTCATTTTGACCAAGAGTTAGCACTGTCTGGGCATCCACCTGTGCAGTCTGGGGCAGGTTGGCCCACCTCTTCCGTGTCCGGGTAAAGTCTTTCACCTGCTACACTAATGACAAGGACATCTTCTTAAAAATGCTAGAAACAGGGGCACCTGGGTGGCTCAGGTGGTTAAGCGTCTGACTCTTGATTTTGGCTCAGGTCATGATCTCACAGTTGGTCAGATTGAGTCCCACATCAGGCTCTGCGCTAGGCATGGAGCCTGCTTGAGGTTCTCTCTCCTTGTCTCTCTGTCCCTCTCCACTCACATGCCCATGTGTACATGTTTTCTCTCAATGATAAATAAATGTTAAAAAATACCAGAAACAGGGGTGCCTTGATGGTTCAGACTGTTAAGCGTCCAACTGGCTCAGGTCATGATCTCACAGCTCGTGAGTTTGAGCCCCATGTTGAACTCTGTACTGACAGTTCAGAGCCTAGAGACTGCTTCAGATTTTGTCTCTTTCTCTCTCTGCTGCTCTACCCACCTCCTTTCTCAAATATAAATAAACATTAAAAAATTTTTTTAAATACCAGAAACAAATAAACCTTGCCATGTTTTTGACAAGTCACAATGTTGGAAAGTACAGCTATATCCCCTAATGAGAGGTTAATGATAAACACTATGGAAAAGCAATTCGGTCAACTAATAGTCATTAATTGAGCGCCTACTACATGCCAAACATTACTATAATAGGTAAGAGGGTATTAGAGTTAAGTAAAGTATGGCACCCCACCAAATACAAGAAGATAAGGATTTCTGTAACACAAGTTTATCTTTTCTTTTAAAAAATGTTTATTTATTTTAGAGAGAGAAGAAAGAGCACAGTGGGGGGAGCGGCAGAGGTAAAGGGGAACAGAGGATCCAGAGTGGGCTCTGTGCTGACAGCAGGGAACCCAATGCAGATCAAGCTCATGAATGGTGAGGTCTTGATCTGAGCTGAAGTTGGACGCTTAACTGACTGAGCCACTCAGGCATCTCCCCCTTTTTTTCTTTTTAAATAAGTATATCCAGACCTGCTCATTTCCTGTTTGTTAGGAATAAACAAACTGAAACTTAAAAGAGGAGGGGCTACAAACAAAGCTTATTTTTCAAATAACTTCATCACCTTCCAACTCTTTTCCTTATGGCTCACACCTGCTCTCTCTTCTCCAGTCTGGACTACAAACACATTGGTGAAAGCTCCATGCCTGGAGTGAGAAATGTGTAGGGAGAGAGAAATATGTAGGCAGCTCCAGAGCAAACATTATTCTCTCACAGGCTCTGGCCCAGTGAGCCTCAGGTATAGGTGGGGGATTGCAAAACGACCTGGATACAGAGTTTCAGCTCCACCAAGCTGGGGGGATGGTGAGTGATGGACCACTGGGGGGTCCGAACACGCTGAACCTTCATGATTTCCTGACCACAGCTCTTCAGATCACAGCTTCCTTGGCCACCATCTGCACCCTAAGAGGCATGCAGAAGCTCTCTTTGTCTTCACTGCTTCTCACACCTTCCGTTCTGGTGGAAAAGTTGCCAGTGTGATATTTATCCTACAAGTTTTAAAATCTACTAACCTCAAAGGCAATTCTTCCCTTTGGACTTTCTGCCTTCTCTCTCTAGTTCTTCATTTGAATAGGTCACAAATAAAGAGCAGAAGCAGGGAGAGAGAGAGCAGGAATCATCACTGGCCAGTATAGACTGATATATGGAAAAATTACGTAAGTATTTTCCCTACATAAGTATATTCCCTCTCTCTTTCTCTCTTTCTGGGGCATTTGCTTTTATTCAGTTTGACACTGTTAAACTTTACCTGAGCCTCATGCTCCTGGAAAACAGTGACAGTTAAGAAATCTCCCAACCTTTTGTGTTCCAACAAACAGTTTATCACAAAGAACTACCCTTCCCTGAGTGACTTAGATTAAGACTCAAAGTCCACTCTTTCTCATGGCTCTTACAAGACATGAGGTTGGCTCCCTTATTTACCTGTGACAAGGTAAAAAAAAAAAAATAGCCCTTCTCCCTTTTGTCTGACCCTGCTGACAAGGCTGGACACAGCATCTCCGACTTCCTGTTCTTGGTCTCTTGATGGATTAGCTGAAATTAGAACTGTTTGTCCACATGAAACTAGCTAACCACATTTCCCGGTCTGATAACTGACTGAGACTTGTCCTTCTTGCAAAACAACCCCAACTGTAAATCACCTCAGTTGGAACTTATTTATTCTCCTTCCTGCTCCCGTAGAAATTTAAGGCAAACCCGCCTTGTGGAGACGTCTTGATCTTTGGATCTGGGGTGCTCATTTTATTGCAACAGCCTGAATGCAGTCAGTCTTCTCATTCATCTGTTTTTTGCCTTTCACCTGTTTTACTGAGATGCAATGGACTGGTTTTTGCCTTTGACAAGCTGCCCAGGTTTTATCGAACTCCATTGTACATGCGAGACACAGAGATAACTCTGACACTCTTTCTCCTCTAAGAGCCCAACACGGCATGGAGAAAAGAAACAACAAACCTGAGTAATCCCAGAACCTGGCAGGCAGTAATAAGCACTCAGATAGGTGAAGAGCATCAGAGTAACTGTGGAGATGGAGAGGTGTAGTTTGCAGTCCTCCGTGCCTCTCTCTCTTGGGGCTATGTCCCTGGTTGTCAGTAAAAGATTTCCTGGCCTCCTGGATGAAAATGCTGCTAGGAAATATGGAATTTAAAATAGGTACAGAAGAGCAAAGCAATCTTCCCAATGCGTGGTCCCCCGCTGGTGGTACTGAGGGGTGAGAGCGAATCTAAGTGCGCCCAGCATCACCTCTCTCCAAGTCACCTCAAATAAGCACACAGTTGAAGTAAACCCAATGTCTTTGATATGAAAATCCAATAGCTTCAAAAGAGTCTTCTGGCCCCCACTTCCAACCAACCAGACAGCTTCTTTCTGCAGAGAAAATCAGTGGCAGACACTGTCTGCTTTCAAGACTCTGAAAATTATAGAGCAGCCAGAATGAGACCAGCCGACATGGGGCAGAAAAATGTGGTATCCAGCCAGCCACAGGAAAGTGATAAAGGCACCAACTTGCTCAACTGATTGCCACATGAAGGTTATTTACACAAACCCAATGTGGTCCTGGCCCATAAACAGTAGATTGAAGGGAACTGTCAATTAGTAGTTAGTGGTGATGTTGGCCTTGCCTTAGTAGATAGAGGCTCAGACTGCAGCAAATGTGTTACTTTCCCTCCCTCTCAAAACTGAGGGCGGGGGAAGGGGAGGTAAATTGCCAAACAAAACCAGATTGCAGAGGGGCAGTCTATCACCGCTTCCAGGGAATCATACAGGGCACCATCTTTATCACAAATCATGAATGTGCATAAACTTAAATGCACATTACAGTAGCTGAAGCCTAGCCTAAATCGGGCATTTATGTTTCAATAGCATTTGATTATTCTTGTGATGTGATTACTGTGATCATAGCTATTGCAATTTGCCAGTGTATTGAGATAACTTGTCTAAAGAAATGCAGCTTGAAATCAAGAATAACAGAGGTGAGTCGCTGGGAATCACCAGCACCCACTGGGAGGGGAACTGGTCAGGCAGAACTCCAGTCAGGAAGCTCAATGTGTTAGGGAGAGCCTGGGGAGAAAGATGTGGTGGAAAGAGAGCTGATCTTGATCCTCAGCCTTGCAGTAGGACCTCAGAGAAGTCACTTTACTGCTACCCCACTATGAAGTTCCATAAACATGCTGTAATGCACATTAATGTGCCAGATCTTTGTGTACCCTGTCACCTCTGTGGCAGATGCCTCTCTCTTTACCTCAAAAGTCTGTCACTTGGTAAATTGTCTTCCTTCAAGTTTCTGCTTGAATATCACTTCATTAGATCTTCCCCTGCTCCTTCCGGGTAGAGCAGATGACAGGACGACCATCAACATTTATTAATATCATGTATATAAGATAGTGTGGGGGTGCTGAGGCTCATGTATGGCAGAGTATGATAAGTATTAAAAACGGGAGATGTGTTTGGCTCACCTTTATATCCACTACTTGTGATGGCACTATTTAGTAAATGCTGGTTGGATACATTTATTCTTCAGTATAATGAGAAAAGTTCTCCCAGAATTGTAGCAAGAATCAGGGGGGAAATTATAAGTATCAAAATGCCTGGTCACAAGCTATACACAAACCAAACATTTTCAAATCAAACTGGACAAGAAGAATCTGTGTGAGAAAATACAGGGCTGCTCATAGACCGAGCTCATGTCTGCCCATCTGTCTCCAAGAATCCAAGTCTCCTGCCTCAGCAGCTCAGTGGAACAAGAAAACCCTGCTTTATCATGAGTCAAAAAGGGAAAGATGTTGCCATGTATTCTAAAGCGGAGTATGGAGTGATGATTTCACTCATATGCGGAATTTGAGAAATGAAACAGATGAACATATGGGAAGGGGGGAAGAGGAGAGAGGGAGACAAACCACAAGACACTCTTAAGGACAGAGAGCAAACTGAAGGTTGATGGAGGGAGGTGGGTGGGAGATGGGCTAGATGGGTGTTGGGTACTAAGGAGGGTACTTGTTTTATGTAAGTGATGAATCCCTGAATTCTACTCCTGAAACCAATATTGCACTGTATGTTAACCAACTAAAATTTAAATGCAAAAAAAAAAAAGTAGAGGATGGAGAGATGTAGTGAATGGCAAAGTAGAGTGACACTTTGGAACACAATCTACCTGCCAAAAGTTGTATTTGCCAACACGGATTCTGCTGTCCTCTTAGACTTTAGGTGGCAGGTTGGCCACTGACATCCAGGGTCTCCTCCTCCTTAGAAGGTCCAGAGGAAGAGCAGGGTTGGTTGTGGTACTTGCTCCTTCTGCAGAATGTAGGTAAAGGAGGCATCAGAAAGACCAGAAGAAGGGGTGTGGCTCATGGAGGGAGCCGGGGAGAGGAAGCTATTTGGCTGAGACTCCCTTGAGCCACTCTGTCATCACTGGTCAGGGTGACTGGCTTTAATCTCCATCCTGCTCTCACATGGACACAGGTGGGAGGCGGAGGGGAGGATACACCACCTAGAAACAAGGGGGAAGAGTCCTTACGACACACAAAACACCTGAGTCTCCATCTTAGGCCAGGACTTGTTCTCCTGGAGTTTGTTGGGGGCTTCATCACCAGCAGGCAAATATTTACCCAAATGATGGGTTTCTAGAACTTCAGTTCCACTGTTTGTGGTGGATATATTTTATTATGGTGGGGCAGGACTAGAAAGGGACAGTTACTTTCTCTGGCCAGGGAGAAAGGACAGAGCCATCTCAGCTGCTGGGAATGGGCAAAACGAATCCTTTTCTTTGCCATAAAATCACCTACAGGGGTGAGAACTGGAAAGGAGAACACACACTGTGTGTCAAGTGAACATACACCATTCTCCCTACCTTCTTGCTGCACTAGACTGTGACTTCCCTGAGCGGAGAGACAATGGCTGGATTACTCAGCTCTGTATTTCCATCTACATGCAGAGGCTAAAAGTGAAGGAATGAATGAAGGAACGAGCTCTCTCGAACATGATCCATGAAGAGAGAAGGGTACTCAGCTTTGTTTTAGGGGGGAGAGTGTTGCAGGAAGGTGGAAATAGGGCGAGAAGGGATGTGACCAGGAGCCATCACCCAGGAGCTGATTTCTCCAGAAAAGAGTAACCAGTGTGTCTGTTTTTATCTCAAAGGCTAGACTGGTGCAAGTGGGGTTGGGCAAGTTCCTCTCTCCAGGCTCCACCCCATGGCAGATCAGAAGAAGAGCCCTTGGGGAGGAGAAAGGAGGAACTGAGGTCTGGCTGTGTCCATTAATGCAATATGACCTGGACAAGTCCTTTTGTTTCCTGGGTCCCCCTTTTCATCATCACAGAACTGGAGGAAGCAGTCCATTCTGCACTTCTCTGACATTCCACTGGGTGCACTTGGTGGCAGAGGGGAGAGAAGGCCTGTGCCTTTGGAACAGCTCCTGCAATCAATAAAGTTGTTTGACCATACCTCTTTAAAAAATTCAGGTAAGGGGCACCTGGGTGGCTCAGTTGGTTGAGGGGCTGGCTGAGAGTCTGACTCTTGGTTTTGGCTCAGGTCATGATCTCATGGTTTGCGAGTTCCAGTGAGTTCGAATCCCCCATGGGGCTCCATGCTGACAGTTCAGAGCTTGCTTGGGATTCTCTCTCTCCTCACTCTGCCCCTCCTGTGTGTACTCTCTTTCAAAATAAATTTAAAAACTTAAAAATTTTTATTTAAAAATTCTGGCAAATTGCTTATTTGGCTTAATTAATCTGTTTGTTTTAATATGTAATAACGTGCATCTAGGAAAACTTTTAAGTGTGCAAAATTATCTTAGAAGCTGAGCCATGTTTGCCTTTGATTCTTAGTCTCTGTGGGCATTACCTCCTCATTCCTGAGTGTGGGGAACCTCAGAGCTAGAGGACTTGAGGGTCTCATCTCATTCCCAAACCTCATGAGTTTTAAATTAAGTTGGCTCCTTTCATGTCTCCCAAACAAACCCACACTCCTGTTCCTTGTTTCACAATATTCTGATCTGAGTGTTGTCATTTGATGAGAAAGTTGAGGATATAACAAACTTCTACGGAATTCTTTAGTAAATTGTTGAATTCAGGAACACATCATTCTTTGTTTGATATATTTCTTCCTGGCTTGCTTCTTAATATATCTGATAAATTTAGATGGAAGCATGCAGGGAAAAAATCCTTTCTGGATATGTCTCTTCTCTAAAAGCATGCCATAACCCTTTTAGCGGAGGTCAGCTCAGCTACTTGCTTCTTGATAACAAGTTGGTGAAAAATCTGCAAGGACAATATTTATTTACTTTTCCTTCTCCATCTCCTCCTCCTCCTTTTCCTTCCCCCCCTCCCGCTTCTCCTTTGGTCTCAGTAATTTGTTTTGTAATTGCTGGACCTCTATCGGCTCCAGTAAACAATTGTTGATCATTTAGAAGCATGCCTGAGTTATAGGTGATAATTAGATGTTGACAAGTGCTGGGATTATGTGGCAACAATAATGTAAAATGCCTCTGCAGTCCCTGTGCATAATTTGCCAGCTTTCCGGGTGCAGCCCTAACAAACTCTGTGAAGGTCCGCTCACTGCTAGGGGCCAAAGAGCTAGCACTCCCTTGGTTGCAGTGACTGGGAGAACACATCAGTTATGCTGACAAGGAAATTACTTGGTTCTTAAATCAGAATGCCATCTCTGTCCCCCGGGACTGGAAGGCAGGACCCTTCCTTCCAAATTTCATAGCCACAGGGACCTGAGACCCATTTAAAGGACTCTCAAGGACATAACTCAGGCATTGTTGTGACAGTTGATGTCACTAAGAGGAAACTTCTGGCTCAGAACATGAGATTATCAGCACATTGAGCCGTTGTTCTGAAAGGACCAATACCATGTGAGATATGGGAGTTAATCTGAAAGGGAAAAAGTATTGTTGCTCTTGTGTCTGACTCTTCCTCCCCCTCCTCCTCCTCTTCTTCTTCTTTTAATAAAACCAACTTTATTGAGGTTTAATTTACCTATGTGAAATGCGCTCACATTTAGCGTACTATTTAATGTTTCGGCAAATATGTATACCCATGTGACCATCACAATCAAGATATAGAACATTTTTATCATCCTCTATGATGCCTTCAGGCTCTTTCCACCACTGCTTTTTGTCACGGTAGATTAGTTTCACCTATTCAGGAATGTTAAATGAAAGGGACAATATGGTATGTACTCTTGTTTCTGGCTTCTTATGCTTAACGTATGGTTTCTGAGATACAGCCACATTTTTTTTGCATATGAGTAGTTCTTTTTGTTTCTGAGCAGTATTCCATCGTATAAATATACCATAATTTGTTATCCATTTACCTGTTGTTGGGCATTTGGGTTGTTTTTAATTTTAGATTTGTATGAATAAAGTTTCTATGAACAAAAGTCTTTTTTGTAGACATACATGTTCATTTCTCTTAGACAAATATCTAGGAATAGAACTGCTGGATCATATGATAAATATAAATTTAAATTTTTAACAAACTGCTAGATGGTCTCTAAAGTTTGTGTACCATTTACATTCCCATCAGCAATGGATGAGAATTCCTGTTATTCCATATCCTCACCCACACAAAGTATTGTTAGTCTTTTAAAAATTTTTTTCATGTTTTTTTATTTATTTTTGAGAGACAGAGAGAGACAGTGTGAGCAGAGGAGGGTCAGGGTGAGAGGGAGACACAGAATCTGAAGCAGGTTCCAGGGTCCGAGCTGTCAGCACAGAGCGGGATGCGGGGTTCGAACCCACCAAACGTGAAATCATGATCTGAGCCGAACCTGGACACTTAACCGACTGAGCCACTCAGGCACCCCTAGTCTTTTTTTTTTTTTTTTTAAAGAGTTAGGGAGAGGCAAAGCATGAGAGACTCTTGAATACTGAAAACAAACTGAGGGCTGAAGAGGGAGGGAGAAAGAAAGGGGAAGAGGGGTGATGGTCATGGAGAGGGGCACTTGTGGAGAAGAGAACTGAGTGTTATACGGAAACCAACTTGGCAATAAACTATTTAAAAATAAATAAATAAAACATTAGAAAAAAATAAAAGAAAGATTTAATTGTTTTAAAATAATCTCTATACCCAACGTGGGGCTCAAACTCACAATACCGAGATCAAGAATCACATACTCTACTGACTGAGCTAGTTAGGTGCCCTGGTACTCTTAGTCTTAATTTTAGTTATTTTAGTGTATCTGGAGTAATATCTATTGCATTGTGGTTTTATTTGTATTGTCCTGATGACTAATAATGTTGAACATCTTTTCATGTGCTTTTGGTCATTTACACACCGTCTTTTGTAAGGTGTCTGCTCAAGTATTTGGCCAATTTTTATTATTTATCTTCTTATTTTGTAAGTTCAAAAATGTCTAGATTTTGTCAAATGTATGTAGCATAAATATTTTATCCTGATCTGTTGTTTGCATTTTTATTTTTTAAAGTTTTTAAAATGTTTATTTATTTTGAGAGACCATGAGTGGGGAAGGGGCAGAGAGAGAGGGAGGGAGAAAATCCCAAGCAGGCTCTCTACACTGACAGCATGGATGTGAGGCTTGATCTCACGATGGGTGAGATCATGACCTGAGCTGAAACCAAGAGCCAGATGCTTGACTAACTGAGCCACCCAGGTGCCCCTGCATTTTTATTTTTAATGGAAGTTTTAAATTTTGATTAAGTCCAGTTTTCCTTTTTCTTAAATTATTGCCCATCTCAGGATCACAAAGACCTTTTTTTCTTTATCCCTTTTCCCTAGAAGTTTTAAAGTTTTAAATTATCCAAAGAAGTCTATGGTCCATTTAAAGTTAATTTTGATATATGGTATGATATAAGAGTCAAGGAACATTTCCCCCATATTTATATCTAGCTGTTCCAGAAGTATTACTGAAAGGGTTATTATTTCCCCAAGTGAAGAACCTTGACACATTGCCAAAAATCAATTGACTATAAATGTGTGGGTCTATTTCAAAATTTTCTGTTCTAGTCCATTAATTTGTATGTTTATGCCCACACCACGCACTTTAATTACTGTCTAAATGACATAGTACAGGCCTTCTATATTTATTCTTTTTCAAAATTGTTTAGACTATACCCATATTTTGAAATTGGCTTCTATTTTTTAAATACAAACAAGACTTTTGGGGTTTCAATGGAGAAAACATTGAATCTATAGATTAGTGTAGGTGTATCTTTTATTTACTTAGAATTCCTTTAATTTGTCTCAGCAGTATTTTATGATTTTTATTTTATAGGTCTTGCACATATTCTGATACATTTATCTCTAAGTATTTCATGATTCTTGATGATATTGTAGGCAGTTTCTTATTTCACTTTCCAATTATTTTTTACCTGTGTATAGACATTAAATTGATTTATAGATGTTGACTTTGTATTCTATGAAGGTGTTAGACTTACTTGTCAGTTATGGTAGCTTTTATATAGATTCCTTAGGATTTTCTACATACACAATTACATCATCTATGACTAAAGACAGTTTTACTTCTTTTTCTAACTGTATGTTGGTTAATTTTTCTTATTTATTTATTTATTTTGTCTTATCTCATTAGCTAGGACCTCTAGTACAATGTTGAGTAGTGATGAAAATGGACATTCTTGTTTTTTTCCTGGTCTTAGGGAGAAAAGAGTTCAGTCTTCCTTCATTTAGTATGATTCACAGATGGTTTTTTAAAATCAGGTTGAGGATATTCTCCTCTATTCCTAGTGTGTTGAGAGTTGCTGTTATGAATGAGTGCTGAATTTGGTAAAACATTTTCTGCATCTAAGCAAGTGATCATATGCCTTTTCTCCTTTATTCTGCTAATATGATAAATTATATTGATTAATTTATTTTTAAAAATAGTTTATTGTCAAATTGGTTTCCATACAACACCCAGTGCTCTTTCCCACAAGTGTCCTCCTCCATCACCACCACCTCTTTTCCTCGCTCCCCCTTCCCTTTCAACCCTCAGTTCGTTTTCAGTATTCAATAGTCTCTCAAGTTTTGCATCTCTCTCTCCCCTACTCTCTTTCCCTCTTTCCTTCCCCTACTCTCTTTCCCTCTTCCCCTCCCCCTGGTCCTCCATTAGGTTTCTCCTGTTCTCCTGTTAGACCTATGGTGCAAACATATGGTATCTGTCCTTCTCTGCCTGACTTATTTCGCTTAGCAGGACACCCTCGAGGTCCATCCACTTTGCTACAAATGGCCAGATTTCATTCTTTCTCAATGCCATATAATACTCTGTTGTATATATATATACCACATCTTCTTGATCCACTCATCAGATAATGGACATTTAGGCTCTTTCCATGATTTGGCTATTGTTGACAGGGCTGCTATGAACATTGGGGTACATGTGCTCCTATGCATCAGCACTTCTGTATCCCTTGGGTAAATCCCTAGCAGTGCTATTGCTGGGTCATAGGGGAGTTCTATGAATAGTTTTTTGAGGAACCTCCACACTGTTTTCCAGAGCGGCTGCACCAGTTTACATTCCCACCAACAGTGTAGGAGGATGCCCGTCTCTCCACACCCTCGTCAGCATCTATAGTCTCTTGATTTGTTCATTTTAGCCACTCTGACTGGCATGAGGTGGTATCTCAGTGTGGTTTTGATTTATGTTTCCCTGATGATGAGTGACGCTGACCTTCATTTCATGTGCCTGTAGGCTATCTGGATGTCCTCTTTGGAGAAGTGTCTGTTTATGTCTTCTGCCCATTTCTTCACTTGGTTATTTGTTTTTTGGGTTTGGAGTTTGGTGAGTTCCTTGTAGATTTTGGATACTAGCCCTTTATCTGATATGTCATTTGCAACTATCTTTTCCCATTCTGTCGGTTGCCTATTAGTTTTCCTGATTGTTTCCTTTGCAGTGAAGAAGCTTTTTATTTTGATGAAGTCCCAAGAGTTCAGTTTTGCTTTCATTCCCTTGCCTTTTGGGATGTGTCGAATAGGATATTGCTGTGGTTGAAGTCAAAGAGGTTGTTTCCTACTTTCTCCTCGAGGGTTTTTGATGGTTTACTGTCTCACACTCAGGTCCTTCAGCCATTTTGAGTTTATTTTTGTGTATGGTGTAAGAAAGTGGTCTAGTTTCATTCCTCTGCATGTTGCTGTCCACCTCTCCCAGCACTGTCTGCTAAAGAGTCTGTCTCTTTTCCATCGAATACTCTTTTCTGCTTTGTCAAAGATTAATTGGCCATACATTTCTGGGCCCAATTCTGGGTTCTCTATTCTATTCCATTGGTCTATGTGTCTGTTTTTGTGCCAATACCATACTGTCTTGATGATGACAGCTTTGTAGTAGAGGCTAAAGTCTGGGATTGTGATGCCTCCCATTTTGGTTTTCTTCTTCAATATTACTTTGGGTATTTGGGGGTCTTTTGTGGTTCCATACAAATTTGAGAATAGTTTGTTCTCGCTTTGAGAAGAATGTTGGTGCAATTTTGATGGGGATTGCATTGAATGTGTAGATTGCTTTGGGTAGTAATGACATGTTCACAATGTTTATTCTTTAGATCCATGAACAGGGAATGTTTTTCCATTTCTTGGTGTCTTCTTCAATCTCTTTCATAAGTCTTCTATAGTTTTCATCATATAGGTCTTTTACATCCTTGATTATGTTGACTCCTAGGTATTTTATGGTTTTTCATGCAATCATGAATGGGATCAGTTTCTTGATTTCTCTTTCTGCTGCTTCATTATTGGTGTATAAGAATGCAACTGATTTCTGTACATTGATTTTGTACCCTGAAACTTTACTGAATTCATTGATCAGTTCTAGAAGGCTTCTGGTGGAATCTGCCGGGTTTTCCTTGGAGAGTATCATGACATCTGTGAAAGTGAAAGTTTGACTTCTTCTTTGCCAATTCTGATGCCTTTTATTTCCTTTTGTTGTCTGATTGCTGATGCTAGGACTTCAAGCACGATGTTAAACAGCAGTGGTGAGAGTGGACACCTCTGTCGTGTTCCTGATCTCAGGGGGAAAGCTCTGTTTTCCCCCATTGAGGATGACATTAGCTGTGGGCTTTTCATAAACTGCCTTTATAATGTTTAGGTAAGGTCCTTCTATTCCAACTTTCTCAAGGGTTTTTATTAAGAAAGGGTGCTGTATTTTGTCAAGTGGTTTTTCTGCATCTATCGACAGGATCATATGGTTTTTATCCTTTCTTTTGTTAATGTGATGGATCACATTGATGGATTTGCGAATATTGAACCAGCCCTGTAACCCAGGAATGAATCCCACTTGATCATGATGGGTAATTCTTTTTATATGCTGTTGAATTCGATTTGCTAGTATCTTGTTGAGTATTTTTGCATCGTATTCATTAAGGATATTGGTCTGTAGTTTTCTTTTTTGACTGGGTCTCTGGTTTGGGTATCAAGGTGATGCTGGCTTCATAGAATGAGTTTGGAAGCTTTCCTTCTATTTCTATTTTTTGGAATAGTTTGAGAAGAATGGGTATTAGCTCTGCTTTAAATGTCTGGTAGAATTCCCCTGGGAAGCCATCTGGCCCTGGGCTCTTTTTCGTTGGGAGATTTTTCATAATGGATTCGATTTCTTCACTGTTATTGGTCTATTCATGCTTTCTATTTCTTCCCCTTTGAATTTTGTCAGTGCATGTGCATTTAGGAATTTGTCCATTTCCTCTAGGTTGTCCCGTATGTTGGCATATAATTTTTCATAGTAATCTCTGATGATTGCTTGTATTTCTAAGGGATTGGTTGTAATAGATCCTTTTTCATTGATGATTTTGTCTATATATATGCTCTCTCTTTTCTTTCTGAGAAGGAGGTTTATCAATTTTGTTTATTTTTTCAAAAACCAACTCTTGGTTTCATTAATCGGCTCGACTGTTTTTTTTGGATTCTATATCGTTTATTTCTGCCCTGATCTTTATTATTTCTTTTCTTCTGTTGGGTTTGGGGTGCTCTTGCTGCTCCCCTTCTTGATCCAGTAGGTGGTCCATTAGATTTTGAATTTGCGCTTTTTCTAGTTTTTTGAAATTGGCCTGGATTGCAATATGCTTTCCTCTTAGGACTGCCTTTGCTGCATCCCAGAGATTTTAGATTGTTGTATTTTCATTTTCATTTGTTTCCATATATTTTTTAATTTCTTCTCTAATTGCCTGATTAGCCCAATCATTCTTTAGTAGGGTGGTTTTTAACCTCCCCATTTTTGGAGGTTTTCCAGACTTTTTCCTGTGGTTAATTTCAAGTTTCATAGCATTATGATCTGAAAGTGTGCATGGTATGATCTCTATTCGTTTATACTTATGGAGGGCTGCGTTATGCCCCAGTATGTGATCTATCTTGGAGAATGTGCCATGTGCACTCGAAAAAAAGGTGAATTTCCTAACTTCAGGATGCAGAGTTCTAAATATATTTATCAGTTCCATCTGTTCCAATGTGTCGTTCAGGTCCATTGTCTCTTTAGTGATTTTCTGTCTGGTTGATCTATCCATTGCTGTCAGTGGAGTATTCAAGTCCCCTGCAATTAGCACATTCTTATCAATAAAATTGTTTCTGTCTGTGATTAATTGTTTTATGTATTTGGGTGCTCCCGAATTTGGCGCATAGATATTTATAATTGTTAGCACTTCCTGATGGAGAGACCCTGTAATTATTATATAATGTCCTTCTTCATCTCTTGTTACTGCCTTTACTTTAAAGTCCAGTTTGTCTGATATAAGTATGGCTACTCTGCCTTTTTTTTTGGCTTCCAGTCGCATGATAGATATTTCTCCATCCCTTTACGTTCAACCTGAAGGTATCTTCAGGTCAAAAATGAGTCTCTTGTAGATGGCAAATAGATGGAATTTGGTTTTTTTTATCCATTCTGCTACCCTATGTCATTTGGTTGGAGCATTCAGTCCATTTACATTCAGTTTTATTATTGAAAAATGTGGGTTTAGAGTCATTGTGTTCTCCCTAGAATTCACGTTTATAGTGGTGTCTCTGTCACCTTGTATTCTTTGCAACATTTCCCTCATAGAGTCCTTCTTAGGATTTCCTGTAGGGTTGGTTTGGTGGTCATGAATTCTCTCAATTTTTGTTTATTTGGGAACACTTTGATCTCTCCTTCTGTTTTGAATGACAGGCTTGCTGGATAAAGGATTCTTGGCTGCATGTTTTTTCTGTTCATCACATTGAAGATTTCCTGCCATTCCTTCCTGGCCTGTCAGGTTTCATTAGATAGGTCTGTAACCACTCTGATAGGTTTCCCTTTGTATGTGAGGGCCCTTTTCTCCCTAGCTGCTTTCAGAATTCTCTTTTATCTTTATATTTTGCCAGTTTCACTATGATATGTCGTGCCGAAGGTCAGTTCAAATTACGTGTTAAGGGAGTTCTTTGTGCCTCTTGAATTTGAATGTCATTTCTTTTCCCAGATTTTGGAAATTCTCAGTTATAATTTGGTCTAGTATCCCTTCAGGACCTTTCTCTCTCTCTTCCTCTTCAGGAATTCCTATGATATGGATGTTATTCCCTTTGATTGTATCACTCAGCTCTCGAATTCTTTCCTGCTCCTGGATCAGTTTCTCTCTCTTTTTTTCTGCTTCCTCTTTTGCTATAGCTATATCTTCTATTTCACCTATTCTTCTCTCTGCCTTGTCAATCCTTGAGGTGGCTGCCTCCATTTTGTTATTCACTTCATTTATCACCTTTTTTAACTCATCACACCTATTTTGAAAGTCCCTAGTCATTGTCTCAGTTGCTGCTTTGATGCTTTTTTCAACCCCAGCGATTAATTTTATGACTAGTTTTTAAAATTCTTGATCTGGTATGTTGTCTAGATCTGCCTTGAGCAGTTCTGTGGCTGTGACTTCTTTCTGGAGGTTCTTCAGGGGAGAGTTTCTTCGTTTTGTCATTTTTGCTAGTTTTCTGTCTCTTGTCAGCTTTAAAAGGCTCATTGTGCTGTGTGCACCTGTTAATATTGCTCTGTTAAAGGAGACTTATTGTCTGTCCAGGGCCTGTTATTTCAGGAAATATTCTTTTAATGGTGTCTCTCAGTTTCTCTTGTTGTGCCTTTGAATATTTTATTTCCCTACTCACGATATTTGGGACTTGCTGTCATGCACACTTTGGCTTGTTTCCTGGTGTTGCCCTAAGAAGGAAAACAGGCAGACAAACACAGAGGGAGCAGAAACACACAAACACACAGGCAAATCCAACAAACAAACAAAAAAAAACAAATTAAAAGGGGGAAAGGAAAGAAAGAAAATGGAGAGGAAAGAGATGAAAAGAAGAGAAGAACAAAATAATAAAAAGGGGCAGAGACTACAAAGGACAATAGACAGTCTAAAATTGTATGACCAGTTGAGGGGAGAGATAAGGATGAGATACAAGAGAATATATCTGGATTGTAAGAAAGAAAAAAATAGAGGGAGAAAGGAGAAAGGAAAATAAGGAGTAAAATTTTTTTAAAAAATTTTAAGTAAAAAAGGTAATAATAAAAAATAAGTACAAAACAAAAAAGAAAAAAGATTAAAAAAAACAGCAGCTCCCCCTTGCGGATAGGCGTGGTTTGGTGTAGTAGGTCTCCGGGGCTGCTCTCACAGGCTCCACCTTGGTGGCTGCAGAGAGTAGAATGGCGGCATGCCAAGCTCCACTGGAACTACGCACTGTAAGCCACTCTAATGAGTCCAATCTCCTTGTGCCGCAGCTGAGCCAAGTTGTATTTTCCAGGCCGACCTCGGTTCAAAATCCTATTCCATGCACTTTTATGCTACCACAGATGAGATGTACTTGCTTTAGGGGCTGGCTTCTTAGGGGGAGGGATCAGTTTCTCTTGGCTCAGGCGGGGATTTGCGCTGCCACTGCCTGAGGTGAAGTGTGCTGCCTGAGGAGAGGTGCGCAGCAGGAGGTGAAGTGCACACCCTCACAGAAGCTGCAGACTCCCAGCCCCCAGTCAGGATAGCGATTGCTAGGGGGAGGGAGCAGTTTCTCTTGGCGCTGGCTGGTATTCGCACTGTTGCTGCCTGAGGCTCCAGGCGCTGCAGGAAATGAACTGCGAGCTTCTGCAGCCGAAAGCGCGAGCCCTAACCTCCACCGCCGCCAGCTCCCTGCCGGGATCGCATAGGGGTGGGGGCTATCTTTTCCCTGTTGGCCCCCAGGATTCTGGATTTGTGTGGCCAATGCTGGAGGTGAGATGCGCTGTGGAAATGAGGTATGTGCTCCCACTCCCACAGCCAAGGTCGAGGTGTGGGCTCCTGGCACCGCCGCCATGGCTGCCGATTCCCTGCCAGGATGGCGCAGGGCTGGAAGCTGTTCTTGCCCTTGTGCCACCTGGGTTCGGGATTTGGGCTACCCAGCAGTTATATATGGAGTGAGAGTTTCTCTCTCCAAGCGCGGTTAAACATTCTTTATCTCTTCCCCAGAGACAGTACTATGAGCATGTTCAGGTTCTCCTTCTCTTCCTTGTCTCTCAGGGCTCCACGTGCTTGCCCCATGTTGGGCTGGGGCTCCCACCTCCCCTGCCCTTCTCAGGCTGGCCCGTTTTCCAATCTCCCCAGTTCGCACTCACTCACTCAGGTATCTTTGAAGTTGTCTTCTTTCTGGAGTCTGTATTTTCTCCTTCCGCTCTTGCAGATGAAAGTAATATCCTTCTTAGTTCGATAGATGGGCAGACAAAGTTTACAGGGCTCCCTTTCTCTCCGCCATCTTGGCTCCTCCTTTCTATTGATTAACTTAAAAATTTTTAATATTTATTTATTTTTGAGAGAGACAGACAGACGGACAGACAGAGTATGAGTGCTGGAGGGGCAGAGACGGGGCACAGAGAATCCAAAGCAGGATCCAAGCTCAAATCTATGAGCAGTGAGATCATGACCTAAGCCAAAGTTGGATACTTAACTGACTGAGCCACCCAGGCACCCCATATATTGATTAATTTTTTAATGTTAACCCAACTTTGCATTCCTGGGAAAATGTTGAGTTGGTCATAACTTATTGAAATTTTTATATATTGCCGTATAAACTTTCTTAATTTAAGGAAAATAATTTTAAAAATCTATTCACAGGGATGTTGGCCTGTAGTTTTCTTTTCTTATAATATCTTTGTTTCTGGTATCAGAATAAATTGATCTTATAAAGTGACTTCAGAAGTGTGCCTCTCAGGGTGTTTGGGTGGCTCATTTGGTTAAGTAGAAACTGACTGTTGATTTAGACCCAGGTCATTATCTCAAAATTTGTGAGTTTGAGCCATGCTGATAGTGCAGAGCCTGCTTTGGATTTTCTCTCTCTCTCTCTTCCCCTCCCCCATTCTCTCTCTTTCAAAATAAATAAATAAACACTAATAAAAGAAGTGTTCCCACTGTATTTTATGAAAAAGTTTGTTTAACATTATATTAAATTGTTCTTAAATATTTGATAAAGATTATCATGAAACTATTTGGAGCTTGAATTTCCTTTATGGAAATGTTTTAAAATAGAAATTCAATTTCCTTATATATATAGGATTGTTAACATTTTAATTTCTTGTGATGATTTTGTCTTTCTAGGAATCTGTTCATTTCATCCAAAGTGTGGAATTTAATGGAATAAAGTTTTCCACAGTATTTCCATTCTATCCTTTTAATATCTGTAGGATCTGTTGCAATTTCCCTTCCTTCATTCCTGACATCAGTAATTTGTTTCTTCTTTTTTTTTTTCTTGATAAACTTGGAAGTTTATCAACTGCACTGGGCTTTTCAATGAGCTAATTTTGATTATATTGTATTTCTCAGTTAATTCCTTTGTCCTTTTCTATGCATTGGTTTCTGCTTGTCTTTTTTTTTTCCTTAATTTTATTCACTTTGAGGATAATTTGCTTCACCTTTTCCACCTTCCTAAGATGGTAACTTATAGCTTTGATTTTTATACCTTTATTATTTTATATATACCTATTTAAAGTTTATTTACCTATTTTGAGACAGACAGAGAGAGAGAGAGAGAGAGAGAGAGAGAGAGAATGAATATGAATGAATCCCAAGCAGGCTCTGAGCTGTCAGCATGAAGCCTGATACGGGCCTTGAACCCACATGAACTGTGAGATCATGACCTGAGCTGAAATCAAGTCCGATGCTCAACCAACTGAGCTACCCACAGGCCTCTTTATTCCTTTTTTTTAAAATGTGTGCATTCAAAGTTATAACTTCCTGAAGTCACTTCTTTAATTACAGCATACATATTTTGACATGTTGTGTTTTAATTTTCATTTGGTTCAACATTTTTCTTGTGTGTGTTTTTTTCTTTAATAACATATACGTTAATTAGAAGTATGTTGTTCAGTTTTTAAATTTTAGAGATTTTTTAAGGTTATCTTTTTGTTAATTTCTAATTTACTTGTATTTTGGTCAGAGAACATACTCTTCGATTTCAGCCTTTTAAAATTTACTGAGTCTTGTATTACAGCTTACCATCTGGTCTGTTGTGGTGAATGTTACACATGAAATTGAAAACAATGTGCATTTGGCTCTTTTCAGTATAATGTTCTATAAATATCTATTAGGTCAAGTTGGCTGTAGAATAGAATATGAGATTGGATGAGTCAGGTGTTCTACTATGGTCAGAAGTGACATCTCCTTCATTTACATTTGACTGTACATGCTATAATTAAACCAGATTGGAGCAGGTTTTCAAAGCCAGCTTGAATCAAATGTAACACTAATCCAAATTTAGGGATCATTCCTGATGCAATACTTCCAGCTCATTCCTTGCTAAAAGGAATGGTTTCTTGGTAGCTACATAATTTTATTTTATTTAACTTTTTTTACCAGGGAAAGCCAGTAAAACAAGAGGTCCAAATTACTTACCTCTGGCTCTGATACTATAGAACTGTATATTAAAAAATGGTCTGAGGAAAAAACCTACAACTTTTAGATAGTATTATATCTTATATAGAGAATTTAATTTTATTCATGGCCATAATTCAGAAATTATTTGTTATATGATAAAGAAATGAAAAATTATGGTCAAGATAAGAAATGTTTTGCCTCCCTGTGTAGTCTAGTGTCCCATTAAAATATGGTACAAACTTATGAATAAGTTTTGGAATGTAGTGTTAAGCATGGTGACTATAGTCAATAATGTTGCAGTGCATATTTGAAAGTTGCCAGGAGAGTCAGTCTTAAAAGTTCTCATCAGAAGAAAGGAACATTTTCTAACATTTAATGATGATGGACGGTATATAGTCCTATTGTAGCGATCATTTCACAGTGTATACAAATATTGAATCATTATGTTGTACTCCTGAAACTAATATAGGGTTATAGGAGGTCAATTGCACCTCAACAAAAAGTAGCTCTATTAAAATACATCTTTAGAACATATCAATTAAATCTGATCTGTGATCAATTTTATTGACTAAGTAAAATATATTCTGCATTAAATGGTAATAACAGTGGTAATGGCGACTGAGGAAACGAAGAAGAGAAGTAACGGAGAATGAGAAACTATTCAGTATTTTTTTATATAAGCAATTTTTCTTGCTTTTGTTTACTCCAAATTACACTGGCTTATTTAAGGAAAAATAATAACAGTATTTGGTAAGGTTATAGCATACACAAAATTAAAATATATGACGATGATAGCATAAAGGGCAGGAAGGAGTAACTGGACACATACTATTAAAAATATTCTTAACAAGTATAGTTCACTCTATTTCCACCTACTCCTTTTATTTCGAATCCTTTGTTGTGAACAT
>PJEM01014579.1:0-34240 GCA_004023845.1 Helogale parvula | reverse complement strand
CCCCCCCCCCCCCCCGGCACCTCGCTGGGGGAACAGGGAGTGCTGGAAGTGCTGATGCCGGATGTATGTGATTCAACAGTGGTCCACCCACGACCAACACTGACTGCCCTAATCCTGCCTCTGCTGGTCTCCACGCTGCTTTTCCACAGTCTGGGAGAAGCACAAACAAAGCTATCTAGATTTCAAGGAAGAAGAGAAAAGTGGAGACTTCTCCAATCCCGGGACTTCCTGCCACAGTCGGGCAGGACCTGGAGCCAATACGGGTGTGGATACCCGCCAGCCGACCGAGGGACCGGGCAGTCATCGGAGCTCCTCGGTCCCGGCAGCTGTCCTCCACCTGGCCCAGCCTGGCCCGCCCGCCCACCTCCACGGAGTCCACAGCCAACTGGGAGGGAAGAAGGTGAGGAAGGGGAGAGGGAGGAAGGGGAGGGGGAGGAAGGGAAGCAAGGAGGAGGAGAGGGAGGAGAGGGAGGAAGAGGAGGCAGAAGAGCATGGAGAAGGGCAGTGGGAAGAGGAGCAGAAGAAAAGGAGGAGGCAGAGGGTGGAGAGGGGGAGGAGGAAAGGGAGGAGGGGGAGGAAGAGGAGGGAGGGAGGGAGGGGAGGGAGGGGAGGAGAGAGGCAGAGGAAGGAAGCACCCTCTGCCCCATTCCTTGGCCACAGGCACCTTCCCGCTCTCGGGGCCCCTCTGCACCCTCGCGCCTGTGGTCAGGGGTCCAGCTTGCAGGGGCCCCGACGCTGAGCCAGACCGCAAGAGGTCAAGAGAGGTCACTGAGGGCGAGCCTCCTGCTGGGAATCCCCTCCCCCGCGGCCTGGCAGGCATCCAGATCCAGGGTCCCAGGTGAGGCCCTGCCCCGTGGCCCCGCCCCGCGAGTCCAGGATACGACTCCGTCGAAGGCCTCCCCGCACCACTCCAAGATCTGGCGGATGCGTGTGCGGTGCTGCCCGCCGGCCTGGCTCTCCCCGATCAGGGCGGAGTAGGTGGCGAAGAGGACGCCCTCTGAGGTAGTGTTGTCGCCGTACTTGATCTGGGGAAGAGGGGCGGGCGTCGGAGTGCAGCTGGGCTCACTCCGGGACCCAGCCGGAGGAAGGGGCGACCTCACCCACCTTGCTCAGCGCGTGCACCGCGATGCCTGGGGCATCGATGTCCCGAAGGTCGCGCTCCGCGTCATACTTGAGATCGTTGGAGACGCTGAACCTAGGGGTGCGGGCCAGTGGGTTCCATGGCACCCCCTACTCTCCCTGCCCACCTGCGCGGGGTGGGGGGGGCACACACTCACCACAGGGACTTCTTCCGGCCCCGCAGGTAATTCTCCAGGATGATGCCCGCCACCGTGCGCCCTTTGCCGACGCCTGCGCCGTCGCCGATGAGGAAACCGGCCCGCTGCCCACTGGGGAGCAGGACCTCGTGTTGCTGCGGGCCGAGGGATGGCGGTCAGGGACCGGCAGGAGGGCCCCACGCGGGACGTGGGTCGGGTGGGAGACCCGAGGATACCTGGCAGGCGTAGGTGATGGCCTCCAGCTGCAGGGCGGACAGGGCCCCGCTGTCAGAAGCGGGCAAGGCGAGGGTGTAGGTGATGTCTGGCGGAGGGACACTGGACAGCGTGCTGGTCTCCACCACCCGGTCCGGGTGCTGCTTCCCAATCTTGGCTGCGGAGGAACAGCCAGGGATAGGTCGGGGGCATGGTCGGGGTCTCAGGGTTGGCTGCAAGGATCTAGGATGGGGGAGGTGCTCCCAGAAGACAGAGGGGCAGGGGACCCATCGAGCTTTGCACAAAGAACTTTGCACAAAGGCCTGTGGGAAGGAAGGTGGGCTCTTCGGGGTACCCCCCTCTGTGCTGTCTCAAGCTCTGTGCCAAGTGGGGATGACAGAAGTGCCCCCAAGGCCAGACCACAGTTCCCCAGCCCCTCCAGAGAGCCGGAGCTGCCTGCGCCCCCACCCCGCGGGCTGGGGTTTCGTGCAGGGCAGGGCACTCACATTTGGAGGGCACGTAGTCGGCGTAGGTCTCCGTGTGGCCCAGCTCCTCCCCCTCATCCTCCTCTGCCTCCTCCTCCTCCTCAGGCTGACTCTGAGACTGAAAATCAGTGCCAGAGCTGTCGTCAGGGCTGGATGGCCCTATCCTGCCCAGCACGGCCAGACTCCCCGCAAGGGACAGCCAGTCCAGTGAACAGGAGGGGTGGGGAGTGGCCCGCCCACTCCCAGTACGGTGCCTCCCAAAGGCCTGTTTCCCCATCTGTAAAATAGGCAGATCTTGCTTCCAAACAGATACCTCTGAGTGCTCTGGTCCCTACACGAGGTGGGCAGGGCTGGGGAGGAGGCCTGGCTCACCTGGTAGCTGACAAGGAGTGGGGTGCTGGAGAGAGAGGACACGGGGTCCTCACCGCCCGTCCACGGCCCACTGGGCAGGAGCAGCTGGAGGGGAGAGTGGCCATGAGCCTGCAGCCCAGACGTGGGGAGGAAGCGCCCCCACGGGCCCCCTGGCCTCCGGGGCAGGGGTGGGGGGGTCCCCGGTGCATGGCCAGCTGCCTGCCTCCTTCCTGCTGCCCACCCCCTGGTTCATTTGAGCAACAGGCTATAATTCCTGTCACACAGATAGAACAAGGACACGTCCCATGTCCCAGACCACAGTCACACCCTGGGGAGACTGATCACCGGAGTCTGGTCCAAGGGGACCAAGAACCTGGTAGGTGATGCTGGTGCCTCCATGGGGGGGGGGGGGGTCTATCAGCCATGGGGGGCATGAAGCCCACCTGGGATCAGAACTCAGGTGGCGCCAGGGAGCCTGGGTGGTGCAGTCGGCTAAGCATCCGACTCTTGGTTCCGGCTCAGGTCACGATCTCACTGCTCAGGAGAGCCGATCTCACTGCTCAGGAGAGCCGGTGATGCGACGGGCTCTGGCTGACAGCTCAGAGCCTGCTCTCTGCCCCTCCCCCACCGCCCCTCAGGCTCTCTCCCTCTCAAAAATAAACTTAAAAAAAAAACAAAAACAAAAAGAATTCATTGGCGTCCAGAGTCCACAGATGGGTCAGGACAGGAGACCCAAGGGGTCGAGGGCCATGTCACACCTGGCCCTCCCACTGCCCGCCCTCAGGGAGTGGTGACACCGTGTGTGCTCCCCCAACTTCTCTGCCCCCAGGACACATAGTGAGAGCAGGCACGGTCCGGGCCAAGCTCTGTGCAAGTCCAGAACACGCTGGCTGTTAAAAACATCACGGTACAGGACCACCCTGAGGACAGCTGAAAAACAGGACAGAGATGAAAAAATCCTTTCCGGACCCCGTCCCCCCTGGGACCCTCCACCCCACGGCTGGTGACTAGGAGCACCACCTGTCCATTCCTGAGCACATGTGGAGCTCGGGTGTCCTCTAGTCTCCGGGATGACACAGGTCCCCAAGGGATTTGGTTGCATGATACCCCCCTTGATTTTTACAACCCCCACTGTTTCCAAAGAAGAAAATGTAATGAAAGCAAGAGGCCAGGAGGCCAGAAACCTCTCCTCAATCCCCGGTCCCCTTCTCTTGAGTGGACACAAGCAAACAGCCAGGCCTGGGCTCCTGGAAGGCCGAGTCAGGCTGGTGGGCCGGCGAGCCGCAGGGTGTGGGCGCCGGCGCTGCCCTCCCCACTGCCCACTTCAGTCACCGAGCCTCACGCTCTCCCCCAGGAGCTGGGGGCTGCTCGGGAGTCCTTCGGCCAGACGCGGGAGGGGCCTGGATCACCACCCTGGCCGTCGAGGGCAGGGGCCGGGCCAGCCTGCCTTGAGCATTTCCGGTCCCTCTGTGGGCCCCACGCCGGGCCCCGGACACTGCCTGCGGAGCATCACGGTGGCCGGGCGGGCGTCTCGCCCACCGCCGTGTGCCACCGGGCAGGACTCCCTGGGCTCCCCCAGCTGCTGGATGGAAGGGGCTACGCCTCCTCGGGCCCGCGTGGCCCCTGTCCACGTTTCCAATGCTGCCCTGTCAGCCTGAACGAACATTCTGGCTCCTCAAACCTAGAGGCTTCTCTCCTCCTCAAACCTAGAGGTTTCTCTCCCAGCAGACAAGCCTAGAGAGGCCTGGACAGGGCGAGGGTGCCCGAAGGCCGGCATTAGACCTGGTCTCCCTCACTAAGGCGGCCCGGGTCCCAGGGACGAGCTGGGGTCTGGGCCTGGTGTGCGCGAAGGCCCTGCTCGCCTCCGGTGACCCCCGCCTGGCCTCGTCTTCCCCACCCATCAGCGCCCCACAGAGGCAGCCTCACGGCCACCAATCCAGCACTTGACCCCTCGCAGAAACCTGGCCGAGGGCACCCCCTCCAAGGCCTCCAGACCTTGCCCGAGGTCCCCCGGGGGCAGAAGCACCAGAGTGAGAAGCAGTGTTCGAAGCTACTCGTTTATCTGGCGGAGCCTGCGTCCGAGGCAGAGCGGAGCGGGGACACTGAGCCGGGGGGGGGGGGGGGGGGGGGGGGGGGGGGGGGGGGGGGGGGGGGGGGGGGGGGGGGGGGGGGGGGGGGGCAGCGGGATGGTGCCCGCGACCTCTCACAGGAGGTCCCACCCCAGCCCAGCGTCTTCTGGGCCCTGCAGGAAACACGAGGACCCCTGACCCGTGACCTCCCTGCTGTCTGTGAACAAGGCGGACCTGCCCCCAGCCTGCGGACGGGCCCTGGGCGGGGGGCTGACCTTGTCCTGGGCAGAGGGGCCGGTGCTCACATCCCAGATGGTGGGCACCTGGCTGAGGCTGTCGGCCGGCAGGAAGTCGGGCGTGTCCGCGATGTCTGAGAGGGAGTCCACGGACGAGGAGAAGATGGAGGCGTTGGAGAGGTCATCGAGGTACGTGGAGTCCTGCAAGATGAGCAGGGTGAGAAGCAGCCGTGCGCCCACGGGCGGGGGCGGACACGCAACGGACACACGTGCTGCAAACAGCAGCGAGGCGCCCGCCCCCGCCACCCCGCGGACGGACCCTGAACACACGACGCTCCGGGAGGGAACCGGACACGAGAGGCCACGCGGGGTGTGAGTCCACGTGCGGGACCGTCCGGAACGGGCTCGTGCACAGACGAGAGGGGGCTCGTGGGGGCGGGGGAGGGGGTGGGGATGATGGCCGATGGGGACGGGGCTGTGCTTGGAGAGATGGAACGTTCTGGAATTAGGTGACACTGGGTGCATGTGACACCAGTACACGGATGTCAGGGCACAGAGGGCCCCACACCTTCAAGGGGGTGGGTGCTGTACAGTACACGTTACACATAATTTAGAACCTAAGTTTAAAGAAAGTCCCACCCAATGCGAGGCATTCCCACGCTGCCCTCCCGCCCACCTCTGGGTCACAGGCACAGAGAGCCTGTGTGTCTAGAAACTCGGAGACCAGCCCCCAAGGGCTCCTGGGGGAGCCTGGAGGGAGCCCCCAGCCAGAGCCCCGCAGAGCCCCCTGCTGGGTTCTGGTGCTCATACCCCCAACCACCAGGAGGGGGCAGTAGGTGTCCAGTTTTGCACACGGAGGGGGTGGCTGGGGGGGGGGGGCCTGAAGCTGGGGAGGGCAGGCCTCTTCCCCATCCCTGAGCCCTTGAAGGCCCCGGTCGGGGGTGGGAGCACAGCCCTCAGTGACTCCTCATGGGGAGGGAGCCCCACGGACCTGCCCAGACGAGGCCCGTCCAGCAGACCTGCATGACAGAGGGCCAGGTCACGCCGTCTCAGGTCAGTGGGGGCATTTCATGAGCACGGCAGAGGCCGGTGGGGCCGGATGAGGCTGCGTGGAGGAGCAGCGGAGGCCCCAGCCCTGGGGGGTGGGATGCCAGTGCACTAGGCCCTGGGGGAAGGCGAGGCAGCCAGGCAGGGCTGGCCAGCGGGTGTCTTGGGCTTTGGGGACAGAGGAGATGTGTGGGCCTGAGCCTGCCCGGGTGCGGCTGGCTCAGGCCCGCATCCGAACTGGCTCCTGGGGGTGGAGGCAGCATCCCTGAGCACAGGCCCCTGGCCCCGGCCGTGCCCCTGCCCCGCTCTACTTGTGAGGGCTGTGTTTCTGGGGCCTCTCCCATTAGTCCCTGTTGGAATCAAAACCCTACTCCTGGGGTGGGGGGGGTGGTCTCTAAGTGGTAACGTCCAGCTTCCCCAGGCCTCTGTGCTCAGAAGCCAGAGCATACACAGCCCCAGGGAGATGCAGGCTCCGGCCGTGGTGCCAGAAGGACAGCAGGGCCCCTCGGGAGGGGTGGGCAGGGATGGGGTCAGGCCTGCCTGAGGACGCCCAGAGGCAGGATCTCCCAGATGGGGCTGATCCCATGGCCAGACCGGGACCACCCGTGCCCACGTCAGCTGGTGTCAGGCTGGGTGCCTTGATCGGATGCCACCCTGAGGCACCCTGGTGGCAGATGACATATGGGAAGCGAGAGGGGCTCGCTCCCACCCCTGGGCGGCACCAACCCCAGACCCATGGGAGGCGGACCCCGGCGGGAGCTGGCAGCCTGGACAAGTCTGGGCGAGGAGGCAGACAGCGCCGGCAGGGCCAGCTCAGGCAGGTGGTGGCCCGGGAACGTCTGTAAAAGTCCACAGCTCTGGGACAGAGGCGGGAAACACCGAGCCCTCAGTGGGACCCTGACACTTGGGATGCCCATCGCTCTCACGTGAGAGCCTTGTAGCCCACCAAGCCACAGCAGCCATCCGTGGGTCAGGGGAGGACTGAGGTGGCAGTGTGGGGTCTGGCCTGGCTGGCCACGAGGACTGCTCTCTGCCCACGAGGACCTCCTACGGACTCCGCCCCATCCTGGAGCAGGTGGGGTCAGAGGGGACCCAGCCCAAGTCTGGCACATGACGCTGGGGAAGGCTGGGCCACAGTGGCTGGAGGCCGGCGCCCTGTGAGCCACAGGGAGCGCGCGCCCCTGTGGGCTGCCTGGAGGGGGTCTGGGTGGAGGCGGAGGTGGCCATGTGTCTTTGCTAAAATCCTTCTGGGACCCCATCTAAGGGTGGCCTTCCCGGATGGCACCACCAAAGCTGGGTCAGAGTGACAACAGCCCTGGAGCCCATCAGGCCAGCAGCCCCAACGGGCCCTGACAGGTGGCCCGGCAGCAGGGTGGGCAGAAGCCACGAGGAGGTGGTGCTCAGGGGGACCATACCCTTCTGCGTGGGCTGCACGCAGCGACCCCTGCCCACGACCAGCACACCCAGCTGGGAGACCACGGTCACCGTCCGAAGTGAGGGGCCTCGTGGGCAGCGGGGCGCCCGAGGGGAGGGCATGAGCAAGACACTCCCCTCAGAGCCGTCGTGGGACGAACCCGGGGAGGGGGGCATCCTGCAGGACCCCTGTCCCGAGCTCCTCCCCACTGCCCAGGGCAGCCACACGAGGAAAGGTGGAGAAAGTGTCTCAGCCCAGTGGGGCCTAAGGAGAGTGAGTTTGGAATTCACGCGGGCTGGCAATGGGGTCCGGGGACGGAGGACGCGGGAGGCCGAGGATCTTTGGTTCATGAGGATGCACAGGCGCCTGCCTGTCCGCCGACAGGCGAGCTGGGCCTAGGCGAGGTGGGAGCAGGGACCGGGGGTCCGCGGGGACCGTACCATCTTCAATGACTGTGCGTGTCACACTGCTCCGAGATAAAGGGTACTTAAAAAGTGGGGACGGAGGGCGTCTGGGTGGCTCAGGCGACTGAGCCAGTGACTCCTGATTTCAGCTCAAGTCAGGATCCCAGGGTCATGGGTCCCAGTGAGCCCCGCGGAGCAAGCGAGTGACTGGCTCAGTGTGAAGACTGCCCCCCGGCGCTCCCTCTCTCTGCCCTACCCCTGCTTGTTCTCCTGCTCGCTCTTAAAAAAAAGAAGTGGGGATGCGGCCCTCAGCGGCTCTCCCCTCGACGCCTGGGTCAAGCAGAGGTAGGGCCTCAAGCAGGGCAGCCAAGGTCTCTCCCAGCTCCACCCCCTACGACGAGTAGGCGGTGGGATGGGGCAGGGGCTGACGGCACCCAAGTGAGCAGCTGGCCCAGGGGTCCCCCTGTCAGGACCTGACGCCCGGCAGCCACCAAGCAGACCTCCAAGATGACCGAAACCCAAACTAACCCCCCATGGGCACCCCACAAAGCGCCGGCTCTCAGACCCTAGGCTCCCACCTGGCCCAGTCTGCTGCTTTGGTGGGGTGGGAGCAAGCTGGTGCCCCTGACAGTTTGGAGGGTCAGTTGCTGTGGTTACGGTCTCTCAGCATTTTGGGGCTCCCTGCACCAGGCGAAGACCTGGTGGGACCTGCCCACTCTGGCCACGGACCGCTGGGTGGGGACACGATGGCCCCCACCCCAGACAGCTCTAAGCCTTCCCTGGGGTGGGGGGCTGCATGCACTCTGACCCCAGAAACGCCCTGCAGAGACAGGCTCCTCTCTTCCTGGACCCCTGGGGAGCTGGAGGAGGGACTGAAGGACCGGCGCTCCTACCTGGCCAATCGGAGCCCATGTGTGTGCGGCACTCCGCCAGCTCTGTCCCAGGGCGCCCCAGACACTGTCAAGGTCCGGCACTGAGCCCTTCTCCGGGCGGCCGGGCGCACCTGCGCACCTGCGCGCCCCGGGCCCCGCGGCCCCGTTCCGAGAACGCGGGCGGCCGCCTTCCCCGCCCGGGGCCCCGCGGGTTACCTTGTCCAGAGCCGCGAGGTGCAGCCAGAGCCGCAGCTGGGACATGGCGCGGCCGCGGCGGGTCCGGGACGGCGGCGGGCGGCTCCCTCCGGACCGCGGCCGCCCGGCCGCTCTCAGCCCGGCCGCATTTGCATGTTGGTTTAGTCACCGCCAGCGCCGACTTCCCCTAAGGCGGCTGACTTTCAGGAAATGATGGCTGCCTGGGAAGTCAGGGCGATTACTGGCAGAGCGAGAATTCCTGTACTGGGCGGAATCTAGCCGCAGACCTCTCGGCGGAGCCGGGCCCCCGCCCGCCGCCCCGCCGCCCCGCGCCTGGGACCAGGGGAGCGCGGAGGGGCGCAGCTCGGGGCACCAGGGCAGGCCCCTCCCGGCCCGCCTCGGTTTCCCCAGACCGCAGGGTGGCTGGTCCGGTGTAGCAGAGCCCGGCCGGCGCCTTCGTCTGCCCCCTCCACGCAGCTCCTGGGCTTGGACAGGGGCCTTCACCAGCTGCCCCCAACCACCCAGCAGCCGTCTCCACTACCTCCCTGGGCTCACCCGCGGGCCTTTGCTCATATTACTGCCCAACCTGGAGGGTCTCCCGCTGGGGATCCAGGAACCGGGCCCCCTCCGTACTCCCCCTGGAACCTTGCCAAGGAGTATGAAACCTGAAACCCCCACTCTTTGCTCTCTGAACCTGACCCTGTACCCCTCAGCCCCTCACAGAGACAGAGACAAATGTGAGACACAGGGCAGACAGGGGGTGTGAGGCCATGGGGCACCCAGTGGGGTCAGGTGTCCTGTCCCCTGGGAAACAACTGCTTTAAAACAACCCCACTTTGGAGGCGCCTGGGGGGCTCCGCTGGCTAAGTGTACAACTTCAGCTCAGGTCACGATCTCACAGTTCATGAGTTCAAGCCCTGCGTCCAGCTCTGTGCTGACAGCTCCGAGCCTGGACTTCTGTCTCCCCCTCTCTGTGCCCCTCCCCTGCTTGTGCGCGCACGTGCTCTGTCTCTCAAAAGTAAACAAACCTAAAAAAATTAAAAACAGAAGAAACCCACTCAGCAGGGTGTTCCGCGCCGCGGTGCCAGTCACTTGGCGGAGAGGAGCGAGGTGGCGAGGCGAGCCCCCCGCGCAGGCTGGGGGGGCACGGACGCACGAGGGGCTCTGGCTGGGTACACACCCCCGGCCGCGGGCCCGGGCAGGGACGAGAGACCGCGGGGTCCCCTACTGCAGACGCAACCAGGCCACCGTGGCTGCCCCTGTCCCGCCGCGCCTCACAGCTAGCGGACACCCAAAGCCCAACAGCGGAGGGCAGGGGAAGTGCCAAGAGTGACAGACCAGCAGAGAGACGCTCGACGCGCTCAGGCAACAGGCAAACCCAGACCCAGACCCGGGAGACACCACCTCACGGCCGCCAGGACCACTGGACCCAGAGACGATTGTTAGGTGTCAGCGGAAGTGGAGGAGCCCCCGGCCGCCCGGTGGGAGCGGAGGCGGGGCGGGCTCTCTGGAAGACGGGCCCGCAGTCAGTTCCTCGTCAAACTAAACCCAGGGTCACCACACGACCCTGGGATCCCACTGCCGGGCACACACCCAAGGGGAACGAACACACACGCCCACGCAACCCCCTCCCGCGCACACGCGCACAGACGCCCGGTCTGCCGCGCATGCGCACGCCCCTCAGGCGCGTCCACCGCGCACGCGCACGGCCCTCGGCCGCGAGCAGGAGCCAGGCGCCCGCACCCGCGAGGCCACGCGGGGTGTGAGTCCACGTGTCCACGTGCGTGACCCTGTGAGCACGGGAGGGCCAGAGAGAGAGGGAGAGACAGAATCCCAAGCGGGGTCCCCATACCAGCACAGAGCCTGATGCCAGGCTTGAACTCACAAACCGTGAGATCATGGTCTGAGCTGAAACCAAGAGTCGGTCGCTTAACCGACTGAGCCAGCCAGGTGCCCCCTGACTCAGCTTTAAACATTCACTTTTGGGGCGCCTGGGTGGCTCAGTCGGTTAAGCGTCCGGCTTAGGCACAGGTCGTGATCTCACGGTTCGTGGGTTTGGCCCAGTGTTGGGCTCTGTGCTGACAGCTCAGAGCCTGGAGCCTGCTTCAGATTCTGTGTCTCACTCTCTCTCTGCCCCTTCCCTGCTTGTGCTGTCTCTCTCTGTCTCTCAAAAAAAAAAAAAAAATTAAACGTTCACTTTTGAGAGAGAGATCTGCACAGGATGGAGAAGGGGACAGAGGACCCCAATCGGGCTCCGTGCAGACAGCAGAGCTCAACACAGGGCTTGAACCCGTGAACACGAGATCATGAGCTGAGGCGGAATCAGGGCTTAACAGACTGAGCCACCCAGGTACCCCAATTCTGACTCCATTTTAAAACAATCACTGGGAACTGAAATAAAAGAATGCAGCGCCTGCACCAAGCTCTCATTATTAGATTCAGCATAAAGTCCATCAAGATTCCAGCACAGTTTCTGACCTTGGACTATCTGTCTCCCAAATCTCAGCACCAGACTGATGGGCGAGGGTGGCCTCGCGGAGACAGGGAAGCCTGGGTGGGAGTTCTCACCCCAGGAAGTCAGCACCTGTAGGGCCCTTGGCTGCCCTCCCCACTGGTGGGTCTGCTACGGGCCCGAGGGGTGGGAGGGTGAGGGGCTGAAGGGGCGTGTGGGCAGAGGCCTCGGCACCAGTGTGCGCAGGGCCATGACCAGGCCTGGCTCGGTCCCCGTCTGGCTGTGTCTGAGCCGTGGGGCTGTCTGCTGGGACCCGCTTTGGTCCCAGGCTGACCCTCTGACCTGTGGCCAGGCCAGGTGCAGAGGGGCAGGCGAGGCCCAGCGCCCGGGTGTTCCCAAGACCCTCCTGGTCTGTGGGCTCTCCCCTCCCAACCTCCCCCATAGCAAGCCCGTGCCCAGATGGCCCGCATGTCCCCACTTATGGTGGGGCGGGGTGGACGGCACACGCTGGGCAGAGGGTGCAGTGGGCACTGCAGGTTCCCGTCAGGCACATCTCATTGCTGGAATGTTCCTCTTTAGGGGTGAATTATGTCCCCCAAAGTGAGAATGTTCAAGTCTTGACCCCCAAAACCTGTGAACGGACCTTATTTTGATCCGTTTGCAAACAAAGTCAGTTAAGACAAAATCCTACAGAAGTCAGGTGGCCCTAATCCAACGACTGGTGTCCTTATAAGAGAGAGAACGTGGACCCGGATGTGGGAGTTGGCCATGTGCCGTGGGGGCGGGTGCCGCAGCGATTCGGTTCAGGCCAAGGGACATCTGGAGCCCCGGGGGGGGCTGAGAGAGGCAGGACCCCCCCCCCTTAGATCTGAGACTGGCGGCCCCAGAACTCGCATCGCTCTCTGTGGTGCTCAGTCACCCCGCTTTAGGTGCTCACACAGCCCCCTTAGAAACTGCCCCCTTAGCCCACTGTTGTGGGGACAGCAGCCTCAGCCAGAAAACAGACTGACCACCTTGCCGAGTTGCCGTCAGGAGAGGCTGGAGCCCTGCTCCCTGTGGCCAGACCATGACCCAGGGCTTTCTGCAGGCCTCGAGGCTCCTCCCTCACGTCCTCATCCCAGCTTCTGGGTGTCCGGGCTTCCGAGCAGAGACCCTCTGGAGACACCCGTGCTCCCTCTCCCCGCTGGTCTTCGGCGCAACACAGACCACAGAGCGGGGTTCCTTGGCCATGGCCCCCGCATGCAGCTGCGGGTTGGGCGGGGGCGGGGGCGGGGTCTTAGTGTGGCTCAGTGGGAACCAATGGGCTTCCTTTGAGAGGAAAGCTGCTTGCCTGGGTTGCCAGTGCGGGGAACCCCTGGGAACCTTCTGGCAAGGTGTGCCACGGCCTCTGGTTCCTGCTGAAGTCCGTCTGCGGAGCGTCCACGCCGCCCGCCCCTCACCAGGGAGCTGCTGAGAACTTGCAAAGCACTTTTCTGGGCTGTGACCTCATCCTGGCTTCCCAGAAGCCCCAGGCCGGCGGACGGAAAGTGTCCTCACCGTGTGGATGCGGGACCTACCGGGACGCCTGGACTCTCAGGGTGGACGCCCGCCCCCGTGACACAGTGAGGGGCTCAGTGCGCAGAGAAGAGCCCTCGCCCAGAGGCTGGCCGGGAAGTTAGGTGGCCTTGGGAGGAGGGGTCGGGGCAGCTCCCGCTCCCAGGAACACGTGTGCGGGGGAAGCCGTGAGGCTGAGCACCGGGGGGTCAGCAAGGGAGCGTGGGGTGGTCACGCCCACCACCGGGACCCCAGACCCCAGGGCGCGGAGAACGCAGGGGAGGGCCTGGAGGGGCGGGCAGCAAGGGCTGCGACGCGGAACCCTTCACCCGCAGCCCTGACCTCAACATTCGCCCCGCCCCCGCAGAAGCACGTTCACGGGCGTTCACAGCAGCACAACTCACGCTGTGGGAACAACCCAGACGCCCAAAGCAGATGAACGACACACACACCGTGTCTACAGCGCACGCGCACGTCGCCCCGGGCGTCCCCCGCGCACGCGCACGTCCCTCTGCGGCGAGCAGGAGCGAGGCGCCCACACTCACTGCCCCGAGGATGGACCCCGAACACACGACGCTCCGGGAGGGAACCGGACACGGGAGGCCACGCGGGGTGAAACGTCCAGAACAGGCTCATCCACGGACGGGGGAGGGGTTTCTTTTTGGGTGCTAGAACATTCTGGAATTACACAGAGGTGATAGTTGCACAACCCTGTGGATCTGCTAAAAGTCGGTGAATCGTGTGTTATGCAAATCACATCTCACCTAAAGGTGAAGAACGACGGTCAGGCACTCACACCCAGCACACAGCTCCCGGGCTGCGGCGGAGCCCACTCGGGCCCGACTGTCCACCTCACGAACAAGAGACATGGGACCTCAGTGCTCCCTGCCAGGCGCGTCGGAAGGGGCCCTTCCTTGGGGAAGCAGGTGGCATGAAGGCTGAGGTGGGGTCTTCAAGGAGTGGGCCTGGGCCACTCCTTGTGGCTACGAGGGAGGACACAGAGGGACCGCCAACGCAGGAGCAGTGCATAGCGACAGCACCCAACTGTAGCCCGGAGGAAGGGAAGGGACAGCCCTCCCTGGGGCAGAGCTCCCGCTGGCCGACACAGCGGAGCAAGGACAGCAGTGTCTGCCAGGCAGACGCCTGGGCGGTGGTCACTGCCGGCGAACTCCACCAGCGCAGGACGGAGTCCACCCCATCCCGCCGTGAGGGACGGGTCGCTGACAGCCTCGACGCACCCCTCGCAGGGGGAGAGGGGCAAATAGCAGCAACCTGACGGCGGATGGTGGCCAGTAAGGTGCAGGACGTGGTCGGAGCCGGCGCCGCCCCCCCCCGCCCCGCCAGGCCTGGAGGTCAGGACCATCGGGGGAAGGGCGCCCCAACGCCAGCGGGCTCATGGTGATGTCCGAGGAGGCCGCAGCGCCCCGTCTGTGGGACTCCCTTCGACAACACAGAACCCCTCCCGAGCGTGAGGGCCCCAGGCCACCCAGGCCAGCCCAGGCCAGGAGCCCTCAGCAGTGACTGGCCAGCCCCCTACGGAGGCCTCGGGGCCGGGGCCCAGCACTCTGGCTCAGTCACTGGCGCAGCGTGGGGCTACCTTTGGCGCCATGATAATGGAGCGCAGTTACGTGGGATGATGACGCGCCGGGAGACTGGGCAAGCGAGTGACAGTGACCGAGAAGTGTCGGTACTGGTCTTGCGACCTCTCCACAGACCTAAAGCGCTTTAAAAAGCATCTTGTCATGAAAACCTTTAAAAACAAACAGAAAAGGGGCGCCTGGGTGGCTCAGCTGGTTAAGCCTCCGACTTCGGCTCAGGTCAGATCTCACGTTCGTGGGTTCAAGCCCCGCGTCAGGCTCTGTGCTGACAGCTAGCTCAGAGCCTGGAGCCTGCTTCCGGTTCTGTGTCTCCTTCTCTCTCTGCCCCTCCCCCTCTCATGCTCTGTCTCTGTCTGTATCAAAAATAAATAAAATATTTAAAAAAAAAAACAGAAAAGAGTATCAAACCTTAAATTTATAGACACTCCCTGGGTGCCTGGGCCCTTCCTTACTGGAACCGGGTCCCTGGGCTCAGGGCCTCAGCAGGGGGCTCCTGGTCTGAATGCCAGGCCCGCCCACCCCTTGGGGCAGAGCTGCCTGAGTCGGGGTTAGCCTTGACCTTCTGCATTCCTGAGAGCAGGTCCCCCAGGATGTAGGCCCCCACCTGGGTGTCTAGAAACCAGGAACCCTGGTGTGCCTGGCTGGCTCAGCCAGTAGAGCATGTGACTCTTGATCTCGGGGTCATGAGTTCAAGCCCCAGGTTGGCACAGAGTTTACTTAAAAATAAAGTTAAAAATAAAATGAAACAAAGCAAAACAAAGGCATGATCAGCCTGCCACCAAAGGTCCCGGGTCTGGCTCCCATGCAGAACCCAGGAAGGGAGCCGGTACCCCTAGGGTTCAGTGATTCCGCCCCAGCCACAACAGAAGGAATGACAGCGCTCAGAGAGCAAAGCTAGAACCAAGATCTACCACAGGACTGGGAGCCAAGTCCATAAGCAGTCCCCGGGGACACAGGGGTGGGTGCCAACCCCGAGGGACTGCTCCGTGCCCTTGGGACATTGGGAGAGAAGCTTTCTCTTTGTAGGCCAGGAGTCACACAGCTCAGCTCCTTTCTCTTTTGGCTTTGGCTGCTAGGAAACTCAGAGCTCAGGTTTAGTCAGGAGGAGGTATGTTAAGGCCTATACGTTTATATTCACTCCTTGCCCCAGCCCAGCTCTGGATCTTCTATTCCAGTTCCTTCTGATTTATACAACAGTGGGGACATTTCTAAAGTGTGCCAGGGCCACATGAGGGCTTCACGTGGTGCATCAGAGCCCTCGTGGCACTGTGATAAACTACCACGAAGCTCACGGCTTAAAGCAGCGCACATTTATTACCTCATGGTTCTGGAAATCCGAAGTGGAGAGCTGTGTTCCCCCGGCGGGCCCCAGGGAGCCCTGTCTCCCCGCTTTTCCGGCTTCCAGAGGGGGCGTACCCAGGGCCCGCAGCCCCTTCTCCACCCTCAAGGCCATCAGCGCTGGGTCTGCCCCTCAGGAAGACCTCGTGAGGATGCTGGGCCCCCCGGGCACCCAGGGTCACCCCCACCTCGGAGGCCTTTGAAAGGTCCCTTCTGCAGTGTGATGGGACAGGTCCCCGGTCCCCAGGTCAGGACGGGGACGTCTTTGAGGCTGTCCCCTTGCCTATCACCGTGGTGATGTCATTTGGTCAGTCAGGAGCAGAGGGTGTCCGCGGTGGGTCCACTGGCTGAGGTTCAGTGGTGAAGGGCCCGAACCCAAGTCTGGTCTGGCCCCTGTGCTGGCTGGGGCCACGGGCCCAGGAGTCATGTAACAGCCTCGGACCCTTCACCCCGTCCGAACCATGGTCTTGCCTCTGTCCAATCCCACACTCAGCGCGGGGTGAAATTTTGTTAGAAGAAAGATGTGGGCTCAAGGTGCCCCCGGCAGGGTGGGCTCCCGCCGTGTTCGGCAGGTGCTCAGGAAGTTTCTGTGGGATGGAGCGGCTGAGTCCCCCCACACGTGGGGAGAAACGGGTGCGGTGGCCCCAGGGGGTCGTGCTGGAAGGACCGGCGTCTGCTCCGGGCAGAGCCAAGAGAAGTGGTGCAGGCCGAATGCATGAGACAGACCCAGGGCAGTGGGGCCGGGGGGCCGGGCCTGTGCGCCCGAGGTTCAGCATGGGCGACGGCACCGAGGAGCGCCATGTCTGGACACAGAGCTGTGTCCAGGACCATGCAGAGGAGCTCCGTCAGGGCTGAGAGCCAGGCAGGGCCGCCGGCGCTGAGGCTCGGCAGGCCAGAGAGGGCTTGGGCCTCGGACCGTCAGCTGCACGCGCTTCCTGTCGCCCAGCAGAGGGGCCACGGCGTCCCTGTGCATTGGCGACCGGCGGGGCATCTCCCACCCCCTCCCTCTGACTCCTCGCCCTGGGAGGTCTGGGGGCCAGCCGAGGCCTGCGCCCCAAGGGCCAGGAGGGCCCCTGTGCTCCCGTCTCCTCCAGGCCTGGCCAAATTGTCCCCTGGGTGGCCACAAAGTGTCCCAGATGGAGAGGGAGGACTTCACAGACAGGTGTGCCCCGGTGGTCCTGCGGGCCAGACATCCCAGGCCGAGGTGTCCCGGGCCGAGATCCCCGGGAGGCCCCTCCTGCCTCTCCCAGCTCCCAGCACTCCACTCTGCTCAGAGGTCACGGGCTTCCTCTGCGTCTGTGTCCTCCCCCTCCATCTCTCACAAGGACCCTTTCGGCGTAGGGCCGTCCTGACCCGGGATCGCTGCGTCTCCATGTTTAACTAAATGACAGCTGCGAAGACCATGCTTCCAAGTAAGGTCTTGTTCTGAGGCTCTTGGTGGACTGGGCTCAGGGGACGGGTCCAGGCTCCAGGTCCCTGCCAGGCACCGTGTGGACACCGGCCAGGCTCCTGAAATACGCTGGTCTGGATCTAGTGGGTTCGAGCCGGCAGGTCTGAGCCACAGCCTCCCACACTGCCACCTGGCAGGCCCCCCAGACCCCCACTTTACAGGGAAAACTGAGGCTCAGGGGAGTCGAGCCCCTGGGGTCCTTCAAGCGGACAGTTTCCAAACTGTGTGCCGCAGCGAACGCGCTGGGGCCGTGGATTCCACATTTCCTGGGGCGACCATGCTGGCCGGCCGCTGCCAGCCCAGCTTCAGATCACACCTCCTCCTTCGTCTCCCCCCTGCCCAGAGCGGCCCCCAGGCCCATGAAACCGGGCCACTGTGAGGAGAAGCGTGCCATTACAGACGCTCGCTGGGGACGGGCACCCCGATTCCCCAAAAAACGAGATCACACATATCTCTTCCTTCGGTTTGGGTGAGTCATGCTCTTCAGATGGCTGCTTTGGGACATAAATGCCAACGATGGGGCTGCACCCGACAGAACTGGCCAGGGGCGCAGGGAGCATGGCGAGCCCTTGCTGAGACACTAAGGCACCCAGACGGAGCAGGTGCGGGGCCTCCGCCCAGGAGAGGAAGGCGCTGACGTCTGGGCAAACCAAGCCTCGGAAGGGCGGGAGCAGCACGTGGACAGGGGTGGCCCCGGCCCAGCTCTCTCGCTGCCCACAGGCCACCCTGACAGATGCACACAGGTGTGGCCACGGCCCGGGGGCTCTCAGAGGGGGCCCCAGCGATTCCCAAGCACAAGCCCCGGCTCCACGTGGCCCAGAACCCGGCCGAGGCCACCAGTGCGTGGTGGGGACTCCCGGACCACGTGGGGATCGAAGGGTGACTCTGGCTCCAGGTCCCTACCTGAGGGAAGTCGCCTGTCTTTGGCAGGAAGCTGGGGGTGGTGGTGGAGGGCCCGTAGCCGGCGTCCGCGCAGGGCTGGCTGACGATGAAGGAGGTGGAGCTCATGAACTCACTGCAGGCAGACAGGGGGGAGGTCGGCCATCAGGAGCCCGAGGGAGGGCTCTGCATCTGGGACACTCTCCTCAGAGGAGAGGCCCCCGTCCCCCCGTCCCACAACACGGTGCCCTAGAGAAGCCTCAAGGCTCTGGCTCCGTGCTCTGTGCCCTTTCCACAGGCTGTTCCTTAGCCTGGTTCTGGGCCTGCTCCCCTAGCAAGCTCCTACTTACCCTTCAAAGCCCAGCTCACCGTTGCCCTCTGTAGGAAAGTGCCCTCCCAGCTCCTGTGCCCCCAAAGTTCTCCCCTGCTGCCCAGTATGACCCCTTGCCCAGAGGGTACCCTGGTGCCCTTTTTCCTGGTGGCCTCTTTCGAAGACAGGTCACAGCCAGTGTCAGCTGTCTCCACATGGCCAGAGCCCCGCCCAAGCCCCCTCAGCAGGACACTGAAGCCCCTCACTTTTGTTCAACCAGTGACTGCAGAGCCACAGAGGACCCCGCGGGCACCGTGGCCACCCAGGGAGACACGGTGGGGCTTGCTCGGGCCCTGGGGACCAGAGGGACTTACTGGCTTTCGCTGGAGAAGGCTGGATACGGCGTGGGTGCGAAGGCGCTCCACCACGGGTAGCGCAGCACGGCGTTCTGGAAGAGAGCGAGGGCGAGGGCGTCAGGGGGGCGGGGCTGCGCAGTGAGGAGGCGTGAGGGCTCTGCCGCCCCTGCCGGGTAGAAACTTCACCCCGTGGTGCCCCACACAGGTCAGCAGGGAGTTACTTAACAGCTCGGGGCCAGCTCGGGGCCTCTGTCCACCCATCTGCCCGGGAGACCCACGGAGGGGACCCGTCTGTGCCTGTGAATGACGGGCCAGGGCCCAGTAAGCCGCTGCCACACGCCTCTCTGCGGGCAGGGTGGGCGTGGGTGGGTGTGACCCACCTCTGGACCAAGTGCCCCCAGAATCCCAGCCCTGAGGGAGGCCCGTATGGCAAAGAGAACTTTAGAGGGGCCCCCTCCAGCACCAAAGACAGCCCGTGCCCCAGCCCCTCCCGGGGGGCCGAGAGCCTGGCCTTCTGAGAACACCCTCTGGCCAAGGGGGCTCCTGGAAGCCGCCAAGCCTGCCGGGCCCGAGAGTGGAGCACAGGCAGGGGCGCTGGGGAGGCCGCTCTGAGAAACACCGACGGGAGGCTGGACGGACGGGCGGGAGGTCAGCAGGGGCCCGTGGGGCCGTGCACTGGGCTCCGACAGGGCCAGCCGGGGGCGGGGGGCTGTGCTCCCACCCTTATGCACATGCACCTGCTGAGCAGGGGCCCCTCCCCTAACCCGAAGGGTGGCCTGTGTGGGACCTCGTCGGGAAGGTCCCTGACCAGCGCTGGGGAGAGGCCTGCTGGCTGCAGTCACTGTCCCCTATGTGTCCTAGCTGGCTCTGCCACACGGCGTGTCTAGAAACAGATGTGTAGCACACTTCCCGCCGGTGCACATGGGTCCTGCTCCCCGGTGGGGCCCCCGGAACCGGTCCCCCAGCCAGCTCACAGGACCCGTGAACCAGCTGGCCTGGAACCAGCCCAGATGGCCGGGAGACCAGGCGCCCTTCTGTGGTGCCTGTGTCTGGGAGGGAGGCGCCCGCCGTGACTTCCCGCCCCACCCCTGCAGGGCTGCGCAGGCTGTTAAACAAAGGGAGCTCCAGCACAAAGCTTGGTGACAGGGACCCTCAGGAGGAATCCCCTGCAGGGCACGCTTCCACCACAGAATCTCCACCTCAGGCCGCGCTCAGCCGCTCCAAGGAACTGGTATAAACGGTCTCAGGTGCACACATGGCATCGTGAGCCACTCTGGGCACACAGCAGGCAGGGCCAGCCTCAAGGCTTCCGGCGGCTTCCGGGCTGTAGGCGTCCTTCACTTGTTCAACCTTCTCTGCTGCACCCAGAACCCGGGGCTTCTAGGACCTTAGGGCTTCAGCCAGGAAGCCAGAGGGTGGGAGGTCATGCCTTCTTTTGTCTTTGGCCACTCCTTCCCCAGCTCAGGAGCCCCACACAGCCAGCCAATCAGAGCCTTCCTTGGTTTTTCCCACTTGAGGCCAGAAGAGTGGCTATACCTTTAAAGGGGAGGCCCCTGGGACATGATTGGTCCAGAGATAAGCCCCTGACCCCAGCCAGCCAATCAGAGGTTTCCTTGGGATTTTCTTTTTACAGCCAGAGACCTGTCTTTGCCTTTAGAGGGCAAGCCCTTGGGACATGACTGGTCCAGAGATAGATGCTTGACCCCTACCAGCCAATTGGAGCCAGCTTGGGGACTTCCAGGTAGAGACAGAGAGGCGGGCCTCTCCTGGGGAGAGGTGGGCCCTGGGACATTAATCCAAGGCCCCAGCCCACCCGTGAGCTGATGTAGGAACAGAACGCTTTCGATAAGGCAGCAGATAAATCAAGGCTGCCAAACAAAACACAAGGTGTCCAGCATAATCGGCGTTTCTGATAAAAGGCAAACAACTTTTAGCATAAATATTGTATAGAACGTACACACTAAAATACCATTTGTGTTTATGTGAAGCTTTTGTCTCGTTAAACACCTACATTTTCATTTGCTAAATCAGCCCACCTTAAAGGAGACTGACAGTCCGGGGGAATCAGACCACCTTAAATGACACTGACAGTCGGGGGGTAGGTCTCTTCCCCTGGCCACGGTTCGGCCCGGCCAGGACAGGTAATGGGGAGGGGCACGCAGTCCTGACCACACCGTCGGTGCACACATCCAGTGTCTACAGGAGCCTGGCCCAGGTCAGGGACAGCCCTCACAGCTGGTGGCTCGCCAGGGACAGGCTCAGAGTACAGCCTGGGGAGAGGCGCCCTCCTGGCACTGGGTCCCCACGGCAGCCCAGGCGAGCCCGACCGCTCCAGCTTCTGAGCACATCTGGTCCCACGTCCACGGAGCGGCGGTTTCCTGGCCTCATCACGGGCGTCATAAAAGGGGCGTGGCCCCAGCCCCAGGATCCGCAACCCTACCCAGTCCTCCTCTCGACTCAGGAATTCTGATTCAGGAGGACACCCGCCACCTAACCCATGAAGAGTGGACACGCGGTGCTGTCGCTAGCAGCAGAAAACTGGAATTATCCCAAAGGCTCAACAATAGGGAAATAATTAACCAAATTACGAGATGCTGACGAGAAAGAACCCTGCGACACTGTCAAGGATGGCCAAGCCCAGCGCCGAGACCACAAAGCGGGGTGATGGGGAGCCCACACACTGACGGCCGTGGAGAGCAGGACGGCATCGCCATGACAACATGGGTAGGAGTGGGGGGGGCGGGGCGCACAGCCGAGGCCTGGAAGAGGCGCCTCTGCGGTGGCTCGTGCCTGCCGTCCCAGACCGAGACAGCTCGCCTCCACGCCTTCTGCTCCATGCCCGGTGCACGAGCGTGCGGCGCAGGCACCTCCGGAGGGAGACCGAGCTCCAGGTCCGCTCCCCTAACTGCTCTCTGCGGCTCCTCCCGGCAGTTCCAGCCCTTGGCCCTGACCCTGGCGGCCCACTTCCTGGCCCCTCTGAAGCCGGAGCTCGGGCCTTGCTCTCTCGTGCCACCTGGCCTTGCTCCCAGCCCTAAACCAGCAGGACGGAGGGGAAGGAAGTGGCCGACACTTTCCTGAAGGAGGGGCCTCGTGCGCCCCTCGCTGTGTCCTGGCATCCCTCTCCCTCCAAGTCCCCTGCCGAGAAGCACTGTTTGCGTTTCCACAGTAGAAGGAAGCCCGGTTTCACCCCAGACCACGGTGGGCGGGAGGGCTCAGGCCTGACGGGCTGCACAATTCTGAACCCTTCTCTCGCGGGGCTCTTTGTAGCTCCGGAGACTGTGGTGGTTTTATCCCCTGTGATCCTTTATCGGCTGTCAGGACCCGGGAGTGACCGAGACGCCCCCCACCAGGTGACCAGTCCAGAAACACTCCGTGGCCCGGCCCAGGCTGGTGAATGTTACTCAGCAGTAAAAATGAGCCATCGAGCCGCGCAGAGACACGGAGGAGCCTCGGACGCATGGCGCTTGGTGACAGAAGCCAGGCTGAGGCGGCGCCACACTGTGTAGTCCCAAGCCCGGGACGACGTGGAAAAGGCAGGACCTCAGAGGCGCGGCTGTCGGGGTGGGGGAGGGTGAGTGGGCGGAGCGCAGGAATTCCAGGGCAGTGGGACTGCTCTGGCCCGCATGTGGGGCGTCCGTGACATTCGTCCAAGCCCACACGGTGTGCAGCACTGGGCGTGGCCTCGCGTCTGCTGCGGACCGTGGCAGGTAACGTTCGCTGGCCATCGGCTGTGGTAACTTAGCAGGGCCATTACTGAAAAACGTTAACAATGGGGAAAGTGGGGCCTGTGGAAACTTTCTGTCCAATTTTCCTATAAACCTAACTGTTTAAGACACAGTCTGTTAAACTGAAAATAGAAATCCTTGATAAACCGTCGCAGAAGCCCCAGCCCCCGTCCTGCAGCAAAGGTGGCAAACAGCCCAGGCCTGAGTGTCTTCCCGGGGGCCCGTCATGGCCCTAGCAAAGACACCTGGTGGCAGGTGGGCACCGGGAGGGGTCCTCCCTGCCAGGCCGGGGCCTGGGGTGTCGGCTCCAGGCCCTGGAAGGGGGAGCGCGGCCGTGGGCCGACGGGGGCTCACCTGGACGCCAGACCCGCACAGCGGGCTCTGCAGCGGCGGCGGGCTGTACAGGATGCCGCCCGCCGGCGGGGGCTCATGCTGAGGAAACTCGCCGTCCATGGCGGGCCCCGCTGCCAGCATCGGGCGGCTCCACGACCCGGGCCGCGGGGCGTCTATCTGGGCTTCTTGCTCCTCGGGGGCGGCATCACGACCTGGGGAGAGACACAGCACGTCCTGAGATCGCCCTCTGAGTCCCTGTGAGGCTCGAGCCGGGGGGGGTGGGGTCAGCGCAGCAGACCCCTGGTCCGGGAGGGTGCGACCTGAGGCTCCCCCAACGTTGCAGCAGTGACAGGTGACCCTCTTGGTCCCTGGCTCCTCCCAGGGGCTGTGCTGGAGCAGGGAGGGGGCCCGGACCTCAGCTCCAGCCTGAGGAAGCTCAAGCGGCCCCTGGGCTGTCCGGGTGCCCCCGCGCTCGCCCCCGCGCTCCAAGCACAGCAGGGGACCCCAGCCGCTGCCCGGCACCCTCTCCCGGGGACGCTGAGCCTGGACATCTGACTGCAGGTCCCACCCAGGCATCAAGTGCCACCAAGTGGGGCTCCCGGCCACAAAGGGAGGCACTTGGGACAGAATGGAGACAAGCTCCAGGAATAGATCTCCAGGATGGTGGCAGCCCTTCCAGTGAAGCTGTCCCCCACCCACCGCATTCCCGCCCTGCCACAGGACCAGGCCAGGCCCTGGGGGGCTGCTCCTGTCCGTATGGGCCCCGGGGTGAGCCGTGGAGACTCAGCTCATCCCTTGGGGCCTGGCTCTGAGACCTGGCATGTGTGAGGCTGCCAGCGAAGTCCAATCAGCAAGCAGCTCCAGGCTGGGGGCCGGTCCTGTCCCCCCGCAGCCGGAGCAGGCTTGCAGGAAGGCCTCCGGGGGAGTCGGGGCCAAGCTGAGCCAGGAAGTGGGAAGGACACACAGCATCCACACTGAGAAGGTTCCTGGTCCCGAAGGCAGGCAGACCAGGCCGGGATCACACCATGGAGCCGGCAACAGAGACACACGATTTCCCACACGATTTCCATCTGCCCCATGGACTGTGACCTAGGCTCCCCAGGGTCCCCGCCCACCACTGCTGCTGGCTGAGCCGGCCCGCACTCCTTAGGCAGGCAGCGGCTGAGGACATTAATCACCAGGGGAGGCAGGAAGGGGAGACAGCTGCCACTCCCGGCCAAGCCCTGGATGAAGAAATCCTCGGGACTTCCAGTAATCTCTGTCCGCACACGGGCAGCTTATGCAATCCCTCCGGGGTGGGGAGGGGTTGCCTTTACCCTGAGCTCCCGGCCAGGGAAGGGGCCTGCGGGCCGACCTCCAGCCAGCGCGGAGCCTCTGTGCTGTCCCGCCTGGCCCCAGGCCTCCCCTGTTCTGGGCAACCTGCAGGCTCACACCTGCAGGAAGACGGCACCTCCCCCTGCCTCGCTGGCCCTGGCCTGCTCCTGCCTGTGGCCTCCAGGCTCCTGGCCGGGGACCTGGGGGGACACAGACCTGAAAGCCGGGAGTGGGAGGTTCTGAGGTCTTCCTCCGTAAACACACACCTACGGGGCTATTTGGAGTCTCAGCCGCTCCTTTTAAAGATCTTGGGCTCATGTGGTCAAACCCAGCTCAGCCTTCTAACAGCCGGATTATTATCTGACAACTCGGCGGCACCTCAGCAGGAGAAATGAGTTGTTTGGAGGTACGTGGGCAAGGCTGGTGGGGCACTCAGCAAGCCCAAGGCCCCAGCAATCCAGTGACCAATTAAGTGACCACTGGTTTCACTGAAGCCCCAGGAATCTCCTGGATTTGGGGGATCCCCCTCGAGGGGGCTCTGCCCCCAGCACCTGGGACAGAAGGCAGGCAGAGGAAGCCACAAAGCTGAGCAGAGGCGCTGGCCGGCTTGCCCTCGCCCCTGCGGCTCGCCGGCCGCCCCTTCTCTGCAGCAGGTGCTTGAGATGAGGCCCCCACCGGAGACCGCCATACCCGCGGGTCCCGGAGTGACGCTGAACCCCTTCCCACGAACACGTGCGTCCAGGCTCTGCAGCCCCGGCTGCTGCTCTAGAAAACACCATCCCGAGGGCACAGGCCAAGGAGCACGGGGGTCCCGTGGGCAGCTTCCCAGGATCCCCAGGAGAAACGATGATACTTATCTGCATAAAACCTACACACACGTTCACAACACCATGAGTCACAACAGCCTGAGAATGGAAGAACCGAGGTCCACAAACGGGTGAATGGAATGGACAAACACGTGTCCACCGCGCCCGCACACGCCCCCGCAGGTGCGTGCACCGCGCACGCGCACGTCCCTCGGCCGCGAGCAGGAGCGAGGCGCCCGCCCCCGCCGCCCCGCGGACAGACCCGAACGCACGACGCTCCGGGAGGGAACCGGACACGAGAGGCCATGCGGGGTGGGAGTCCGCGTGCGGGACCGTCCGGAACAGGCCCGTCCCCGGACGGGAGGGGCTCGTGGGGCCGGGGAGGGGCGGGGGTGGGGGGCGACGGGAACGGGGTTCTGGAACTGGGCCGCAGGGATGCTCGTACATCATATGGTGGAAAACACTGAACTGCACACGTTGAAAGACCCAGTTTTACACTACGAATCTTACACAGTGCCCACCACCCCGTGCCCCCAGAGGCCACACCACAGTGTCCCCCTTCCTCCAAAACCCGGGGCCAGTGTTACCTCTCAACACCCCGCTCCCCCCCCCCACCTCGGCACCTCAGGCTTCCTGTTCGCCCATCCCCCCAAGGCCCAAGCCCCCAAACACAGCCCTCCTGTTCCCTCAGGACTCCCGCTGTCCTGGCCCCTCATTTCTGGCCTCTGCCAACCCCCCCTACCGCCTGCCCTTTGAACCCTGCCCTAGCCCCCACGCCCCGGAGCATGACCCCGCTGCGTCCCTGGTACGTTCCAGCTGCCCCAGCACCAGCCCCAGTGGGTACCACCAGGTTGGGTCTCAGGGCACGAGGGCCGGCCTGCGGGGTCAAAGCTCAGCGCCCGTGCCGTGGGGCCTGCATGTATTTTTAGAACATCCCGTGACAGGTGAAGCGTGGGTGCTCGCAGAGGCCTGCGTTCACAATCGTGGTTAGTGTTCAGACAATTTCCTTTTGAGATCAGGTTTCCGAATGAGTCATTGTAAAAGAGAAAGATCAAGGAATCAGCGGCCCAGACAGGACAACTAGGGAGTGGAGCACGGAGGGAGGCCAAGGCCTGGAGAGCCGGCCCCCCGGGACGTGCCCCAGCCCCCCGGGAGGCGCCCCAGCCTGCAGACGCCTGCAGGCACCCAGCCTCTCTGCTGACCCCGTCTGCCCTGTTGGGTCAGCCCCCCCGCCCAACGTTGTCTGTCTGCACCCTGCCAGGCTGTCCCCCCCTGGGACCTGCATCTCTGGGCAGCAGAGACTGGCTGGCCTCTGACAGGGCACAAGATGGCAGCCTCTCTGGCCACTTTTCCACCTGACTCTGAGTGAAGATCCAAGGATCCCAGGATGGGTCAGGGTTGGGGAGGCAGGCTTGGGGGAACGGGGGCCCAGCAGAGGCTGGCCAGGGCTCTGTGAGGCCTGGCTCTCAGGGCAGAGGCCCCAGTAAAATCCGGAGGCCTGATGAGGCCCAAACCCCAACTTGGTCAACCAGGACGGTCTGTGGATGGCCTGCCTGTGGACTCCACACCGAGCCAAGGGTGGGGAGCCAGGTGTCAGAGCCCGCCTGGGGCAGTCCACAGTGGGGTGCCCAGGAAGGGACCTGGGCACCGGCATCCTGAGGACTCTGCTCCCAGATGGAGGGTCCCAGCCCGGGTGGGCCATGCTGGGGTCAGCGGGAGGGGCAGGCAGCCTGGGCTCCACGACGGAGGTGAGACCCCACGGCCTGTGCTGGGGGCCCCAGTCCAGAGCAGAGATCCTGCCTGGGCTCCAGGCATAGCTCACTTCTCCCAGGCCCTCTGTGGGAGTGCGCCCCCCCCCGAATAGCGGCCTTCATGGGTGCGCTGGACCCAAGGATGAAAAGGAAAGGGGCAAAGGGGCTAGGGTCCTGAGGGAAGAAGGCGTGGGGGCTCCTGGCTCCCTCATCTGCTGACTGAGGCCAGAGCGGCAGGCCAAGCAGCAGGGTGGCACGGCCACTCCCTAAGTTCACATCCACTGGGAGCCGTGAACGGAGCCTCACCTGGAAATAGGGTCTTCGCCGATGCCATCAGCAAAGATGGGTCATACTGGGGTAGAGTGGGCCCTAATGCAAAGACTGGTGCCTTTTTAAGGGGGAACTTCAAACACAGACACAGAGGAGATGGCCGTGTGACCTTGGGGGCAGGCACTGGAGCAACCGGCCGTAGCTCAGGCCCTGTCACACCCTGACCTCAGACTTCTGGGCTCCAGGACTGGAAGAGAATAAAGTTCTGTGTTTTCAGTGGCCCGGTGTGTGGTCAGTTGTTAAGGCCGCCCCGGGACACTCCGACTGTTGCGGGAAGCAGACCCCAGGTAGAGCCACCCCAGCCCTCGGCCTGCATCCCCGTGATCCCTGGGAGCACTGCTGACCAGGAGCTCCGGGCCAGGCCAGCAGCCAGCAGGTGACCTCGGATTTCTACAGAGTTCCTAGGAGGCATCAGGAACACAGCAGCTCTGAGGTGCCGCAGGTGGGCAGGGGCCTTGGCCCCTGTGCACAGGTCAGGCAGAAGCCCCTCCATCTGGGACAAGGACAGCCGGGCTGGCCTGGAATCCCCATTTGAGAACATGGCTGGGTTGAGTTTCCAGTTCTGTTCTCAACGGGGCCCCACAGGCTCCCCCAGGCCCCATTCCGCAGGGGCAGCGTCTCAACTACGGGGCTCCCGCAAACCTCCGGCCCTGCCGTCCTGCGGGGACGTGAGGCCCAGCGCCCTTGCACACCCTGGCCTGGGGCCCGGCTCTGGCTAACACAGCCGGCAGCCAGCGGCCACACCAGGCTGGACAGGGAGCCTGGACACCTTGGCCCTGGCCTGCGCGGCCAGCATGTGGCTGGATGCAGACAGCGAGCGGAGGCAGCTCGGGCGGGAGGAGCGCCACATGGCTGTGACCCCAACCTGACTCCCAGGAGCGGCGGAACGACAGACCCCGCAGAGTGTCGGCGTCCTCCTCACTCGCCTGGCAGGGGAGAGCCGGGAGGGCAAGATGCTGCCTCCGGGGAAGTGGGGCCAACCCCAGATGGACGGACGACACCGGCGAAGCACGGAGAGCCTGGAGCTGGGCTCCGGGGCCGCCTGCAGCTCGCTGTCCGCCTCTCCGGGCAGCACCTCTGCCGGCCGTGTGCCCACAGACCCCAGCCCTGGGCCAGGGGGCCGGCAGACACGGCAGCGGCCCCTGTGACCACCCACGAAGGCCGGGGGGGAAGGACGTTCGCACGGCAGGCCGGCAGCCTGTGAGGGGCGCCGGGCCGGCCGAGGCCCCCGGGAAGCCAGTCAGGGCACTCTGCCAGCCCCACAGGCGCAGCCCTGGGGGCACAAAGCCCCGCACGCCCGCCCAAGGGCCCAGAGGAGAACGGGGACCGGAACAGGGAGTCTCCTGAGTCATGGCTGAGGACACCTGAGTCTGGGGCTCCCACGTCCAGTTGCAGTCCGATGGCTTCCCACGGCGGTGGCACGGCCCGCCGGCCCACGGGTGGGGTTCCGGCTGCTGCACCAGCCAGCCCGTTGGTGGCAGACCTTTAAACCTGTCCCCACCAACAGCGACACCTCCAACAGGCGCCCAGCGCCCTGCAAGCGGCTTCTGGGAAGCGCCTATTCAAGTCTGTGCTCACTTGGGGTTTTTAAAAGGCATCACATACACTGAGCTTGTGGTCTCTTCTGACACCCACACCTTCTTCCCCTGAGCAGATAAGAGGCCAAAGCCCACTGGCCCGACTTCCTGGTCCTTTGGCAGTGATGTGCCCTGCGTCGTCTGTCCGTGCGGAGGGCGGTCTGTCCATCCCGGTGCTCGTTGTCACCCCTACCTAGTATCGGGCGTGCCTCAGGCCGGCTAGCACCCCGGGTCTCTGCCGAGCCCCCGGGAACCCCGAGCAGGACAGGGGTTCCTGCTGCCCACGCTGGCTCACACTGACCTGACCAGGCGGCAGCCTCCTCAGGCCCCTCCAGTCCAGCCCGGTGCCGAGAGCTCCGCCAGGGGCCTTTGCCCAAGCCAGCGAGCAGACGGCGTCCTGGAGGCGGAGGAGGCTGCTCCCGGCTTCGGGCTGGTCCTGGGGACAGCAACTGTGCCACATGGTCTTAAACGCCTTGTCCCTAGCAAACACCGGAACCGGGCCGTGCCCGACTCTGGGAAGAGGCCAGAGGCCCCCAAATCGCGGCAGCAGGAACCCCAGGCCTGGCACCGTCTCTGCTTCTCCCATGCTGGGCAGGCAGGCAGTGGTGCCCCCGGGCCTCCTCCGCGTCCCCCAGGCCAGGCGGCAGGGCAGGCCTGGGCCTCGTGCTGGGTCCCCTGCAGAGACAGAGGCCTGCGTCCCTGTCACCGGCAGCACTCACAGCGGCCTCACTCCTGCTCTGAGTCTCTCACTCCCCTTCAGCCTCCAGCAGAGAAAGCTCTCTGCTTTTGGGGGGGGGAGGGGCAGAGAGGGAGAGACAGAAGCCAAAGCAGGTTCCACACGGTCGTGCAGAGCTCGACATGGGGCTCAAATCCACACGCTGTGAGTTCATGACCTGAGCTGAAACCAAGAGTCAGTCGGACGCTTACCCGACTCAGCTAGCCAGGCGCCCCTAAAAGTTCTCAGCTTGAGGACCTTGTGAGGACGCTGGGTCCCTGGGGAATCTGGGGTCACCCCCACCTCGGGAGCCTTGAGGGACCTGGTCTCTGGGACCATCGTTGAGCGAACCACCCAGGTCAGGTAGCACGTAGCTTGTAACGGACGAGCCAGCCTCCAGCGTCCCCCACAAGGACAGTTTCTGGGGACCAGAAGCCCCCAGCAAGCCCCTCTCAGGGCAGCCTCCCCGAGGCCTCAGCGGGGCCAGGCGGGCAGGGGGCCTCCCGGATACAGGATCGTGGCCCTGGGCTTCCAGATGGGCTGGTTCTTCAGCAGCCCGAGGTCTGGGGGCGGTAGCCCCTGATTTCTCAGAGTCAGCAATCCAGCCTTCACGCCACACCCTCCCTGCGTGGGGCGGACCCACCCGGTTCCCGCGGACCCACCCGGTTCCCCCGGACCCAGAACGGAGTCCGAGGCTGTTCCTGGCAGTTCCTCATTCACTGAGCCCCCAGCCTCAGGTGGCCCGGCACCTGCAGGGCCAGGACCTGACGACCCCGCCCCCGGAACGCCCCCGGGCACGCCCCTGGGCAGCTGGCGCCTGCGCCTGACTGATGCCTGATGCCTGGAGAGGCTCCAACAGCATCCGCTCAGAACTGCCCTGGGACGGAGGGGGGGGGGGGGGGCGGTACACCCTCACTTCACAGCTTTCAGGGCAAGTGGCCAAGGAGGGCGCTGCAGACATGCCGCGGAGCCCCTGCCCCATGCAGACCGTGTAGGAACCTAGCCACCGACAGGTCCAGATGCCCACGCGCCCCAGCGGGAGACCAGCGTTGGAGCAGGCTGACCGTCCCGTTCCCACGTCCACGCCCGCCGCTCACACGCGCAGCTGCCGGGGATGGGGGTGGGGGGGCCTCTCCTCACTGCACCTCACTCCCTGCACCCCGGGGCCACCCCCAGGCCAGGGCTTTCTGCCCCACCTAGTGAGTCACTGCCATAAAAGTTTACTGCTGTCTGCAGACCTGCGGCCAGGCCCCCGCCCCTGCCACCCCGGTACCCTGCGTCAGTGGCCTCTGACCCTCTGGGGTGTGACTCCACGGAAACACGGGTGATCTGCACCCTCACACATGGCACATAGCTTTTTAAATGCAGCAGGCCTTGGAGCAAAGGAGACAGAGGCCAATGGTGATGGGGATTCTGGGTGTCCACTCTCAGTGCCACCAGACCAGAAAGGACCCAGCATCCAGGGCTGATGGAATGTTCTGGGAGGCCTGGGAGCCTTGGGAACTGTGCAGCCATAGTGCCCACTGGTGAGGAGGCCCTTCCCTCTCAACAGTGACGCCCTGGGGCTCTAGGGACAGAAGACCAGGGAAGGGCCAGCAGGGGCCTGGCTCCACGGGCAGCGGGGGAGGGGGGGGGACGAAAGCCACACAGCAGGGGCCACACAAGCTCCTTTCCCTGACAGGACAGGCGCCTGTGGCTTCCCTGGGCCATGTCCCCACCCTGTGCTGAGACCACATGGCCAGAGGACAGCCCCTGCGGATGGCCCAGGAGGAGCTCCAGGACACAATGACACTCGATGGGACCAATTCCCTGGGCTCACTACGCTCCCCACTGTCACCTGGCCTCCTGGGGGCAGATCCCCAGGTGATCGGGGACGTGCGCAGGAGAGCCAGGGTGGCGCCGTCCGGGACCCTCTCCTCTACCTCCTACGGGGCCCGGGCCTTGTGGGGCGCTCCCCCGGGCCCCCACACGCACCCCTGCACCAGAAGCCCAAAAGCCCCAGGACTTCTTGCGTGACACACCACGTCCACCCGCAGGTCCTGGACACCGCTGGGGCCCGGGGCCCGGGGCCCGCCCTCCACGGCGCCCCTGCTGTCCTCGTGGGGCCGGAAGGGCCTGCACGGGGCTGGCAGCCATGCACGGCACCCGCTCCCCAACACCCGCTCACCCCTCGGCCACAGCACGTGGGCATCTGGGGACAAGGACAGGCCTTGCTTTTTTGTTCTGTGGAGGCACAAGCCACAAACCATTCACTTCACGTATTTAGAATATACACCTCAGTGGTTTTCGTACAAACGGCACCTCTATCTAGTGCCAGAACATTCCATCAGCCCAAAGGAAACCCTGTCCCCATTATCGGTCACTCCCCAGGCCCTAGAACCACAAGCCCCTCCCGTCCGTGGAGGAGCCTGTTCTGGACCGTTCTGCACATGGACGCATGCCCCGCGTGGCCTCTCGTGTTTGGTCCCCCCCCCCCCCCCCGTGTCTGGGCCCCTCCCGGAGCGTCGTGTGTTCAGGGTCCGTCTCCGGGGCGGCACATAAACAGATGACAAGCCTTATCTCTGTCCTCCCTGGGGGCCTGGCAAGCCAGAGCAGCAGGTGACAGAGCCCAAGCATCAGAAATCATGGCCTCGGCACTCGCCTGAGTCATCCGCCTCGTAGGAAGGGAAGCAGGGGACCCGCGGGCCAGCTGTCACCAGTGGCATGAAGATGAAGGAAGTTCGAGCAGCAGGAGTCGGGGAGAAGGCAGCTCCAAGGGAGCAGCGCCGGGGTCCACTCAGGGAAGAAGGGACCCACGCTCGCGAGGCACATCACGGACACCAGGACTCAGGCCTGCACGTGGGTACGGGCAGAGCAGGAGGAAGGCCAGGCCTGGGACAGTCGGGGTGACCCTGCGCTCTGGCTGCGACACTCGGGGCCTGCCCGAGACAGATCCCACACCTGTGACGCACGCTGTCTCATGCACATACAAAACACGCAAGCAGCACTGAGGGCTCACTCACGCGGGCACGCCCGTGCCACGGCGCACACCGGCACACGCAGGTCTCAGGACACACGCTGCACACGCTCCCACACACACCCTCGTGGGTGGTACGCACACACACGCGCGCACCCTGGACCTCGCTGGCACGCACGCTGCGCACACACATGCACGCTCGCACCTTAAAGGGCGCCCGCCCCTCTGCACGGCCGCCTCACGGTGCTTGCAGCTCGGGGACCAGCAGATCTCCACCCCCACCAGTGGCCATGAAGGCCTGTTATCCAGAGGAGGCCGTCCTGGGAGGGAGGTGGCCTCTGGGGACTGGACACAGTTGCCTCTTTATTCCCAGCCGAGCTCGCTCGGTCAGCGTCTCCGGCCTGGCCCCTGCTGAGGGGCCTCAGGGACTCTGCTAGGACTGAGCTGGGCCCGCCTCGGTTAGTCTCGCTCTGGTGTGGGCCAGGCCTGCAGGGTCCAGGGGTCCAGCCTCAGTGTCCCCCCAGGTCAGGGCAGTGACTGGCCAAGGCCACGCGGCTGGAGAGCAGCGGCTCCGGGCTGTGTGCCTGCACACCTGTGGCTTGCCCCACCCCCTCGCTCTTCAAGGGACCCACCCTGCTGCGCTCGGTCCCACAGGCTCTCCTGGAAATCCGCTCCCCCTCCCGTCTTCTAAGACACGTGTTCCCACGCGATGCGCACGCACGCGTGCGCGCACACACACGCCCTCACACACGCACCAGGCAGGTGCTGGCTCCAGGCAGGTGTGAACAGGTGTCTGCTCAGATACTCAGAGCTAATCAAAAGCACCCCCCCCCGAAACTGCAGAGTGCCCCCCTCAGTCCCCACGGCAGCTTGTCCCTGGGCGCCATCGTGAGGTTTGCCAGGCTCCCTGGGGGGCCTTCTGCGGACCTGCCGGCATCTTCCCGACCAGGTGGGGCCCTGGGGCCACTCACCCGTCCCGCCTTCTCTGGCCCACCCACCCAGCAGCCCAGACTTCGTCTTCAGTGCTCTCTACAGAGACGGGAGGTGCCCGAGGGGGCCGTGGCCCCAAGCACACAGCTCTTAGCAGCACTGCCACCTCCCGGGCCTCCCCTGGAAAAATCCAGGGTGCTTGGGAAGAAAGAACACAGACAGACTGGTCAGTGCCCCCCCCCATCTCAGCCCCAAAGAAAGGAGCACCCAGCAGCTCTGCCCACAAGGGTCCATGACTGCACAGCGCCCCCCGAAGCCAGACAGGCAGGGAAAAGTGAGGCGCAGGGCCGGGTCCAGCCCGGCCTGGAGGAAGGGGCAGGCCCGGCTCACATCCCAACCCAGGCTGGCCTCAGACAGTCCCCGGAGCACGTGCCTTTGACAGGTGGCCATCCGCCCTCCCTGCAGGGTCTGCAGCCCCCGTGGCCCCGGCCCCATCTTCCCTCGGCCCTTCCTAAGCATCTCCAGGGAAGATCCGAAGATCCCCGTGCCGGCAGCAGGTAAACAGGCTCCCGGCTGCAGCTGGCCCAATCCAGCCCCCCCAGCCACGCCACGAAACACTCGCTACCCCCCAAACTGCCAGAGGAGTCTGCATCTTGGCCAGCTCCCCGGCCAGGCCAGGCCCCCTTCTGTGTGGGGTGCAAACACATGGCGCCAAGCTAGCGCAGCCAGGCAGCAGCCAGGCAGGAAGGACCTTCACGGCAGGCGGGACTGATGTCCTTTCTGGGAAGCAGAAGCCGGGGGGGGGGGTGCGCCAGACACACATTTTACAGACTCAGATTTTCTTCCCTTTCAGACCATTACCAACATTCGTCAGGGAGACACCGGCCGCCTCCCGAGAGCTCCTGCTCCCTGACCCCAGGGACCTGGAGCAGCACCGGGGGCAGGACCCAGCACCATCCCCGTCCCCACCCACCCACCTGTCCTTGGAGGCCAGGTCCCAAAGCCAGCACAAGGCAACACCCCCACCCACCACGCGGCACACACCCTGCCGACACCAGGAAGGCCCCCATCCGAGGCTGTGGGCAACAGGTGTGTCCGGGCAGGGCGGCTAGGAGCCCGGGGTCGGGGTCACCGAGGTAGGAGAGATGGGGAAGGCCCAGAGAGGAAGGGGCTAGGGTCACAGAAGGCGCAGGCCAGGGAATCACGGAGGAGCGGCTGTGAAGGGGACGGTCACACAGTGCTGGAGGGTCGCTGAGACGTGCGTGGTCAAAGGTCACCGAAGAAGTAAAGTTTGGGGATCACTGAAGAGCCAGGGATGGGGGGGTCACCGTTAGGGAGGGGTCAA